>JAVJIF010015382.1:0-118064 GCA_038442645.1 Agave tequilana
CCCACCTTGTGTATTTGATGTAGGTGAGGGATCTCTCAAAACGTGAGAGATGTGGGTGCCTTGATGGTGAGTGCATGTGGACTTGATGGACATACACTTGGATGCATCGCTATCAAGGAATTTGGTGGGTCAACCACCATGCTAGGAGCTTTGAAGTTGGTAACAAATTCTAAACTCCTATTTTATTTATGTACATGCTTTTATTTTCATAATATCATTCATAGCATGTTCATGTTATAAGATTTTATGTGCTTCATGGCATTTACATGCTTAAATGTAGAATGTGTCAAAACTTGCATTTATACATATATGAATAGTGAACTACAATTGACTCATATATATTTGAACTTCATGCTCATTTGTATCCACTATAAGCATGTGTATAGGCTAGTTTTAATGATTCGGTCATTTACTTGTTATGCCTATCTTTGATTTTACTTCATGTATATGTGTGTTTAATTCAAATCTAATAAATATACATGTATACCTTTGAGTCATTTGCCTTCATGTAATATATATTGGACTCTTTTCATATTTGGGATATGTATGCATATTGTTAGAATTGGATAAATCATACATATACCATGAAGATTAGTATTTTAAATAAATAATATAAAAAATTGATTTTTCATTTGTACAACAAAATGTGATTTATGATCTTTTTGAGCTTGAATGACTATTTTCATAAAGCATTGCTAAATACAAAATACTTTATGAAAAATATATGATTTGTTTTAAGATGAAAAATAAGATTTTCATGAGATTCATGCTTCACTTTCTATTTTCATGAAAATACCATTTACATAACCTTTGAACACTCATCTTTTATGATAAAAGATAATTTTTGAGCTTTATGGACTATGAGTGCTTGAACTTTTATGTATTTAGTATTATTCATGGAAAACATTTGACTTTGTATTTTGAAGGATCTTAACTAGTTTGTCAAAAATCCATTTAAACTAGTTATCTATTCTTCAAATTGATTCACATGATCCTATTTTTAATCATATGGATAAATTCCTTTGTATTCTCAAAATTTATTTGATGCTTCATGATTTGAATATTAGTTTAAATGTTAGCATTTGTCAACACTTGGATTTATACTTGTACACATTATGGATCACAAATAAATCTATATATGATTAGGGTTTGAATGCTTATTTGTGCCCATTAGGTGTGTTAGTATAGCCTAAGTTTTGATGATTATTACATTTTAAACTGTATTCCCATTTGGATTTATGCTATGATCATGTGCTTTCATTTCTGAAATCACCTAGAGGGGGGGTGAATAGGTGATGGCTATATGAATTATGGCAATTTTGCGGAATTAAAAAATTAACTAAACAATTAGCACAATACACCAATTCTTGCAAGTAATAAACAATATAAAAGTGCAAGTAATAAAGAGATAGAGTTAGAGAAAATTGATCAAACGCAAACGCAAGGATGTGTTTCCGAGGTTCGAGCCACGTCTACGTCCCCGCCTTCACACTTGAAGGATTTGCACTACTATCGTTGATCCCACCGGATCGCCAATACAAGGACACACTTGTCCCTTACACTTGTGATGCCGCAACACCAACCGAAGCTCACTAGCTCCCTTGAGGCCGATGCCTCTACAACTTCACTCCAAGAAGAAATGAGTGATCACACTTGATTACTTTACAAAAGCTCACTTGCACAATCCTAGAACCAAATATGTAGATGTAAAGCTTGGGATTGTGGTGTGCAAAATCTAGAGGGAAGCTAGAGGAATAGGCTACAAGTTGGGTGTTGGGAATTTAGGCTTTGGAAAATCTTTTATGAAGGAAAGCTTTGAAAATCTTTGTAAAACTCTTATGAAATATTTTGCAATAGTTATCTAATCAATATGAGGTGACCCTCTATTTATAGGGGTCAAAAGCAGCCTCAAAAACTCGTTGGAGACAAATCCCAAAAAGAAAAACAGTCAGAAAAAATAGCTGTTGGATCTGTCAGAACTTTTGACAGAGTCCGGTCGACCGGGTCGGTCGACCGCCAACGGTCAAAAATATGACCGTTGGGGTTCATCGGTCGACCGGGTCGGTCGACCGAAAACTCCTGTGAAGGCAAGTGAACATCGGTCGACCGGGTCGGTCGACTGATATAGACATGCACAGTATTGTGCACATCGGTCGACCGGGTCGGTCGACCGGTCACTGTGAGTTCTGAAAAACAGAACTTCCAGAACCAGAAAATCTTGGTTTTGGTTTTGGGTCTTGGGTAGGATTTTTGGAACTTGTAAAAACATAGAGTGTGGGCATGTGTCATACTTCTATCATGTTAGATAGTTTGATAAAAAATCCTTTTGATAGAAACTTGTTTTTCCATAAAAATTGTTTTTCCAAAACTATTGTTTTTCTGAAAATCATATTTCTAAAATATGTTCTCTTTTGATCTAAGTTAGAAAATGGGAATTTGAAAATCTTTTTGAAGCCATGAACCTAGCTAAGAGGTGTGTGTGTGATAATCCCATAGCTCTACTTCTAATATCTAGTTTTGACAAAATATCTAAAAACAAAATCAAAAATACAAATCTTGAATCTTTAGCAAAGTCTTGACTCGTTCTTGATCTTTTCTTCAACGTCATATTCCCGAAGCTTCCTATGTGCTTTGGCTTATGCAAATCTTGGGCGAACTCCAAATGTGTGAGTCTTTTAGCGGAGCCGTCAAAAACCTATTTCTTGAGCCTGAAATCCTTTTAAACAAGATTATTAAATACATAACTAAATATGTTTTGCTATCATCAAAATAACCGGGATAATGGCCTTTGGGCCAACAATCTCCCCCATTTTTGATGATGGCAAAACATATGTAGTTATCACAAGATATTTTGGGTAGAGTCTTCAAATGAAGCTCCCCCTCAACACAAGCATATATATAAAAATCATACTCAGGCATATTATCACAAATCATAATCATAAACATTTTATTCCATGCCAACAAAGGATGCCAAATACTCATGTCATATCATAGATGAAGGAAAAAGAGTCTCATACATGACATAAATACATAAAACACATAATCATATCCATATCCACAACACAAAAAAAAAATATAAAATAAAAATACATGACAAAGCAAAAGATGTCCAACACAAAATATGTCAAGTACATAACAAAATAACAAAGTGTCACAAAATATCTCTCTCTCTCCAAATAACTCTCCCCCTTTTTGACAACATCAAAAGGGGAGGTCACTCTCAGCACCATCATCACCATCATCGCCGTCTCCGTCATCATCACCACCTTCCTCTGAAGAGCAACCTCCTCTGGATCCATGCCATCGACTCTGGTGCGTGGTGGAGGAACAGAAGAGCGAGCTCTGGGAGGAAATGGAGGACCGGTGGCAGGGAGTCGACAAGCAGTTGGAGTCCGATCAGGAACGAGCATGTCAAATTTGAGAAAAGGGCCTGAAACTGAACATCCACGAATCTCATGGAATCAGCGAAATATGACATGTCGTTTCGGACCTCCGCCTGAAAAGCAGCATCCCGGATGTCACGAGCATCCATCTCCGCCCGAATGGCTGCGTCGCGCTTCTCGACCCAGGCCTGGTGCGCCTCGATCTGAGAGCGGACATCCGAGAGAGAGAAGAGCTAGTAAACTCAGGAGGAAATGCAGGTTGTGCAGAAGAAGAAGATCCTGGTGCTGAAGATGAGCCAGGACCAGCAGGAGGAAGAGGGGTTGCACAGGAGCGTGTCTACGCAGCTGTGCTTCCATCATCTTCAGGACAACTCCATTGATGTTGGTCAGGGGATTTGATGGAGTTTCAGCAGAAAGATCAAAGTCAAGACCCCTAAGAAGATGGGTAATAAGCATGCCGTAGGGCAAGCTCCTACCCGCAGTACGGATCTGATCAGAGGCCATATGAGAGGCAATGACTCTAGGGAAGTTTACCTTAATCCCTTTAAGCAGACAAAAGATAATCAAGGGACACAACCCCTAGCATGGCTATACTCACCATGTTTGGGGACAATGTTGTAGAAGATAATCTGGTAAGGACTTGAGATTGAAGAGTGTATCGACTCACTACCTCATTCCTAACCAAGCCGGGTTGTCATCCCCGTGAATCAGAGTAGAGGCGGTGAGTGAAGACTCATCCTCCGGAAATTCAAAGTCATGCAAATCATGTGAGTACACATCTGCTCCGCCAGTGGAGAGATGCAGAATCCTAGCAAATCGACCTATAGAAATGTCGATTTCCCTACCTAGAACTCTTAGATGTGATGCGGTTACCATCAAATTCATAGTTGGCATAAAAGTAAGGAACAAGGGAAGTGTATACTTGCTCCTTGATGGACAAGAACTCAACTAGATTGTTGTTTTGCAAGATTTGAGGGATACCTAGATGTTCAAAATCCTGAATGGTAACAAATCTCCCTGAATTAATATTTCTAGTGGAGAGATGAGAGTATCTTATCAGCAGCTAGATCATTTATAAAGGGCCGTACAGGTCTAGGAACCTGAGATGAGGGTTGAGCAATACCCTTCCCCTTCTCAGTTCGAGATCTCTTAGGCATGATGAATAAAAATGAAATTTTTAGATTAAAACAGGTTATGGCACGATCTAGAAGCTAAGCAACCTAAAATAGTGACAAAGGAAGAAAGATTTCTAAGCTAGAAGTGAAGATTCACAATAAAAATTCGATTTTTACCTTGATGAAAATCCAAAACCCTAGACAGAAAAGCCTGAAATTCTCCGAATCCGGTGGTTGGAAGTTGCTGAAATCGAAGATCCGGAAGTAGGATGAAGGATTTGAGATGGGTTTTAAAAAGATTTGAATTTGGTTGAAGGATTTGAGAGAACGAAAATTTTTGGGGAAAAATGGGTTCGTCGGTCGCTGAGTGAAATGAGAGAGAGAGAGAAAAATGAAAATATATAGCAGATTTGGGCAAAAAACACGACGATCGGTCGACCGGTCCGGTCGACCGAATCCAACCGAGAGCTCTGTAAATAAGATCGGTCGACCGGGTCAGTCGACCGAAATATCCCGAGACCACAGCAGGACAGCAGCATCGGTCGACCGGAATTATGGTCGGTCGACCGGTAGTACAGAAAAAAAAATAAAAAATTTTCTCTCAGGCAGAGTCGGTCGACCGGAGATTTAAGGGTCGGTCGACCGGCTTTGCCTGAAAAACAGTTAACTTCAATTTGCCCAAAAAAAAATTTTAAATAATTTTGTAGTCAAAAATAGGTATGACAAATTAGACATATAAGAGTACACCAACAGGTTTTAAATCTTCATTAAGTCTTTACAAACATCAAAATACATGCAATCCTATTTTAATTTTATTTTCATATTTAAACAAAGATTTTAAAGATGTTGAAGCCGAATACCCAGTGACGGGTTCTGAACTTCATCCTCTTGATTCCTCTTGAATGAGTTGAGGTGCGCAATTGCCATCTTTAAGGTATTTGCTTAAATAGAAAATTTTACAAATGTTTTTTTTTATTTATGAAAATAATGTGAGTATATGTATATAAGTATATAATCACAAATAATAAACTATACATGTGGACATACTATAAAACAAGGCATGAAACTAAAGATATCAAAAAACTAAACATGGCATATACAATCATGATGGAGTTGCAAGTTTATACTAATCATGTATCAATGAGGCATAAAACTAAACTAGCAATCCTTATAACAATTGTATATACAAATTAAAACTCTTAAATGGAGATGTTACCAATTTACGGGCAATCTCCACAAATAGGTGCCTCCACGATAGCGATGCATGCATGATTTGTTCTTTAAGCTCGATGCATCAACCACCCGGGCACCACCTCCTCCTAAGTCTTGGAGGGTGTAGATCCACCTATACCTGTATCATTTAAATTTGGTGGCTCTTTTGGTACCCAAATCTTAGTGGGTCCTTTGGGGTTAGATCCGGGCGAACCCAAACAAATTTATTCTTTACATTATTCTTAGCATAGCAAAATTTTTCTAAATGGCCTTTGCGGCCACAATGTGTGCAAATATAAATTCTACCATTATTATTATTACCATACATGTATGCATGCTTGTGTGGGTGTACATGTTTTCGTGCATGTGTATGGTGTGCATGTTTCCCTTGGGTTACTCCCTTAGGAAATTAGATGCAATCTTTTTCAAATCAAATGCATAACTTTTTAAAGTAGAATCCAAAACTTCAACACGTTTTTGAATCTCTACAAAATCATTTTTACTACATGATGCAATGGGGGTTTTCCCTTTACAAGCTAGTTTATAATTAGCAAAATCACCTTTTATTTTCTCAAAAGAATTAGACAAATTATTTTTCTCCTTTTCAATAATAATAAGTTTATCTTTCAAGGACTCATTTTCCCTTTTTAACTTTTTATTATGAGATTGCGAAATCTCATATATGTTGTAATTCCTCAAAGAAACGTGCTAGTTCATCCATAGTGAGATCATCATCATCAAGAGAGTTTTCAAATGTTACCTTAGGAGTGTCCTCTCCTTGTGCCATGAAACACATGTTGGCGGCGTCGTGCTCCTCTTCGGATTCCGACTCCGAATCATCCCATGTTGCGGCCAAGGCTTTCTTCTTTCTTAGCCCATTCTTGGATGTGGTTGCTTGTAGAGCGGGGCAATCGGCAATTAGGTGACCGATCTTTCTTGCAATGAAAGCAAGGACCGGGTTCATCTCTTTTCTTCTCGTACCTTCCTTGAGGCTTCCCTCTTCGGAAGTTACTTTGCCGTCCCTCTTGTAAAACATCTTGCCCACCTTCCGGATGAGCATGGCGAAGTCCTCATCGCAATCCTCCGATGAGTCATCCTCTTCGTGTATGGTAGGAGCGGCTTTGAAGGCAATGGTCTTCTTCTTTGGTGCCTCCCTCTCTTCTCTAACTTTCATCTCCATCTCATGTGTCTTGAGATTTCCGATGAAGCCGGAGAAGTCCATCTCCTCTTTGTCGTTTAGCTCCTTGAGAGTGGTCGCCTTGACTTCCCAAGCTTTGGGAAGAGCTCTAATCACCTTCCTATCTTTTGATCATTATCAATCTTGTCGCCTAAGGAAGAAAGAGCATTAGTTATTTTCGTAAAACGGGTGAGCATGTCATCAATGCTCTCATTATCAAACATATAGAAATTCTCATATTGAGAACGTAGCAAGTCAACTTGGCTCTCTTGACTTGAGACGTTCCCTCATGAGTCACAATGAGTATGTTCCAAACCTCAAATGCGGATTTACAATTTATTATGCGTGCAAGGTCATCTTCATTCAATGCTTGGGTCAATGCATATTGTGCCCTAGCATTAGCCTCATAGTCTTTGGAAGTATCCTCGGACCATGTGCTCTCATCACTAGTGGGTTCAATGAAATCTTTGGTTATAGCCCTAGCTACCCTAACTCCTAGGGATTTAAGGAAGAGATTCATTTTCACCTTCCAAATGAGGAAGTTTAAACCATCAAACTTGGGTGGGGATTTAATGCTAGAAAAGTCCATGGATGCCATGAATGAACAAGTAAATGTTAATGCAACACAAATGTATATAGCCAAATATGGATCTCCCTAAGATTGTTAGACCTAAGTTGTAGGGTTAGGCTCTGATACCAATTGAAATCACCTAGAGGGGGGGTGAATAGGTGATGGCTATATGAATTATGGCAATTTTGCGGAATTAAAAAATTAACTAAACAATTAGCACAATACACCAATTCTTGCAAGTAATAAACAATATAAAAAGTGCAAGTAATAAAGAGATAGAGTTAGAGAAAATTGATCAAACGCAAACGCAAGGATGTGTTTCCGAGGTTCGAGCCACGCTCTACGTCCCCGCCTTCACACTTGAAGGATTTGCACTACTATCGTTGATCCCACCAGATCGCCAATACAAGGACACACTTGTCCCTTACACTTGTGATGCCGCAACACCACCCGAAGCTCACTAGCTCCCTTGAGGCCGATGCCTCTACAACTTCACTCCAAGAAGAAATGAGTGATCACACTTGATCACTTTACAAAAGCTCACTTGCACAATCCTAGAACCAAATATGTAGATGTAAAGCTTGGGATTGTGGTGTGCAAAATCTAGAGGGAAGCTAGAGGAATAGGCTACAAGTTGGGTGTTGGGAATTTAGGCTTTGGAAAATCTTTTATGAAGGAAAGCTTTGAAAATCTTTGTAAAACTCTTATGAAATATTTTGCAATAGTTATCTAATCAATATGAGGTGACCCTCTATTTATAGGGGTCAAAAGCAGCCTCAAAAACTCGTTGGAGACAAATCCCAAAAAGAAAAACAGTCAGAAAAAATAGCTGTTGGATCTGTCAGAACTTTTGACAGAGTCCGGTCGACCGGGTCGGTCGACCGCCAACGGTCAAAAATATGACCGTTGGGGTTCATCGGTCGACCGGGTCGGTCGACCGAAAACTCCTGTGAAGGCAAGTGAACATCGGTCGACCGGGTCGGTCGACTGATATAGACGTGCACAGTATTGTGCACATCGGTCGACCGGGTCGGTCGACCGGTCACTGTGAGTTCTGAAAAACAGAACTTCCAGAACCAGAAAATCTTGGGTTTTTGGTTTTGGGTCTGGGGTAGGATTTTTGGAACTTGTAAAAACATAGAGTATGAGCATGTGTCATACTTCTATCATGTTAAGATAGTTTGATAAAAATCCTTTTGATAGAAACTTGTTTTTCCATAAAAATGTTTTTCCAAAACTATTGTTTTTTCTGAAAATCATATTTCTAAATATGTTCTCTTTTGATCTAAGTTAGAAAATGGAATTTGAAAATCTTTTTGAAGCCATGAACCTAGCTAAGAGTGTGTGTGTGTGATAATCCCATAGCTCTACTTCTAATATCTAGTTTTGACAAAATATCTAAAAACAAAATCAAAATACAAATCTTGAATCTTTAGCAAAGTCTTGACTCGTTCTTGATCTTTTCTTCAACGTCATATTCCCGAAGCTTCCTATGTGCTTTGGCTTATGCAAATCTTGGGCGAACTCCAAATGTGTGAGTCTTTTAGCGGAGCCGTCAAAAACCTATTTCTTGAGCCTGAAATCCTTTTAAACAAGATTATTAAATACATAACTAAATATGTTTTGCTATCATCAAAATAACGGGATAATGGCCTTTGGGCCAACAATTCATGTATATGTTTGTCTTGCCAAAACATTAAGATATACATGGATACCTCTTGAGTCATTTGCCTTTCATGCAAATCTATAAATGGACTCAATTGTGTTTTAAGGATGTGTATGTATACTTAATGTCTTGTCAAAACATACATATATCTTGAAATAAATTTTTGTTTTTAATAAAAAGTTTGTAATTTTCAATAAAATTTTTGTGATGGATTCATGATTTCAAAATTTTAAGGAATATTGAGTTTTATTGCTATTTTTCATGATACCATGTTCCACATAACACTATCACACTCACTTTTTTTTGATATGGACTTTATGGATAGAGTGCTTTTTAGTGCCTTGTGTTTCATTGATATTTCATGAAAAACTTTTGACTTATTCCTTGATTGAAGGATTCCGTACTAGTTGTTAAACACCTTCATTTAACTAGTTCGAATTCTTCATGTGGTAGATTTATGATATATACACTTAAGCTTAATTTTCAATTGGTATCATTGGATAGTTTCAATTGGTATCAATATGACCTCTTATTGTGTATACTCATATGTTGTTCTTTCATATATGTATGTATCTACTTCAATTGATATTATCTTTTCATACATATATGTGATCTTTTGTGCTTGATTTACACACGTATATTATATACTATATGTTTGCCTATCAAGATTTTGGTTTTAAAAAAAAAAAATTATTTGATATGAACTGTGTTTTGTATTGCCTATATGCAAGGAGAGCTTAACATCTCTCTTACATATAGATTCATGTTGAGTGTATGTGTATTGAGGAGCTTAACATCTCTTCTCTATATGGTACACGTGTGTAGGGGGAGCTTCACATCTCCTCTTATGCATTACATAATATGTGTTATGTGAGTTAGGGTTTGTCATCCCTTTTTCATGTAATGCATATGTGTAGGGAAGTTAACTTAGCGTCTTCCTCTTCATGAATGTATATCGCATATAAATCTTATTGATTGATTTGATTTTACCCTCCTTGATTTCTTATTTTTGACGAAGAGGGGGAGAAAATTTGTTTGATGATTTGAACTTTGAACCCTTTGTTGATGATTGACAAAAAGGGGGAGAAGTATTTGAGTTATATGCATGATTTCCTTAAGGAGGAGAAGTATTTGTCTTCCTTACTTAAGGTTGTATAAGATTTGTATTTATGCATATATATTTGGTTTGCAAAAAATAGGAGAAAAAGATTTGTTTTTGTGTTATCTCCATTCATTGCATACATGTCATGTGCTTCATTGTCATATCTTTATCATTTATTTGATATGCATGAGTTAAGGGGGAGGAGCTTTGAAGCTTTACTTTAATCCATGCATATATAACTTCATGAGTTTTGTCATCATCAAAAAGGGGGAGATTGTTGGCCCAAAGGCCTATCACCCTAGTTTTGATGATGATCAACTCATGAAGTTATGTTTACTAATGATCTTGTGTTTAATTAGTGACAGATTCCTTATCAAGATCTTAGTAGGTGTGGAGCTTCAACAAAGGATAAAATGTCAAGTTGGAAGCTAGCACCGGTTGATTCACGAGCCTATGCATCAAGAACACATCTAGAGATGAGCTCGGTGGATTGCATTTGGACCAAGTCAAGAAGATGAGAAGCCTTCAAGTGAAGACTTCAAGAAGTTGAAAGACTTGTGTCTAGGTATAAGATTTTTATTTGTTTTAGTTAAAATGTAAAGGATAGAATAGATTGGTGGATTGCTCAAGTCATATCACACACACACTCTTGAGATTTAATTTCTTTCATAAAAGAATTTTTAGTTAGAAAAGACTCTTTCTTTTTGGTAAAAAGATTTTTCATTGGACAAAATACATGTCTTGATTTTTGATGTTACCTATATACATATCTTTCAAAACCAAGTTTAGAGCCTTATGTCAAAAACTAGATATTCATCTTATTTGTGTAGTGGATCATATCCATACACACTATGCTTTAAAAGTATATCTTGTTTTTGTATTTGATGAGATTTTCCTTATGACAAAATATCTACTTTGGGTTTGGTAATTTCTTATATACATATCCTTTAACCAAAACAAGTTTAGTGCTTTATGTCAAAAACTAGATATTTCATCTTGATTGTGTGGTGGATCATATCCATACACACTTTGCTTTATAAGTTCAAAATATCTTGTTTTTGTATTTTGTGAAGTTATGATGAAAAAACAAGTTTTAGAAAAACATATTTTTAGAAAAACAGTTTTTATTTTGATTGAAAACTATTTTCTGGATTTACTGTGAATTTCTGGGATTTTTATTAAGTTAAAAGACCAATCTTTAATCCCATTTTTCTGGTTCTGGCAGTTCTGATTTTTCAGAACTGACAGTGGCCGGTCGACCGGGTCGGTCGACCGGACATGCACAGACGTGCACGCCAGTGTGCACTGGAGGATCGGCCGACCGGGCCGGTCGACCGCTCCAGAGAGCTTGCTCTCGGGAAACTTCGGTCGACCGCACTGGTCGACCGACAGAGAAGGAATTCTCTGCTCCAAGTGCTCGGTCGACCGAGCGGTCGACCGGAGGCTGCAACGGTCGGATTTTGACCGTTGCCGGTCGACCGGGCCGGTCGACCGGAAGCTCTGACAGAGCCCAACGGTCAGATTTTTCTGGCCTCTATAAAAGGGGGTTTTGTCATTGTTTTGAGCTAAGATTTAGAGGACTTCTTGAGCTAGTTTTTCTAAGTGATTTCAGAAGTTTTCTCCACAAAATAGAGAGCAAATACTTCCCATCAAAAAGGGATTTTATCAAGAGAGTGTTTATTGTGATTTCTTGAGTTTTCCATCAAAGTTCTTTCCTTGATTTCTCACACTACACTTGAGCATCCATAGTTATATCTATCCTATAGGAGAGTTGTAGTGAGAGTTTTTGTAAGGTGATCAAAGTGTTGTGATCACCAATGACTTGTTCTTTGTTCCTTGAGGAGACGGGCAAGTGTGCTCGTTGTGGTGTGGAGTTCGGGTTGTGAACTCTTTGGTGCGAGGTGCGGCCTCGGCGAGTCGGTGGACTTGCGTGTGTACGGGACTTGGGAGTCCGAGGGCTTGTAGGTGTTGCGGCACCAAGGAGAGATCCGGTTGGATCGTGCATAGTGAAATCCTTCGTGTGTCGAAGGCGGGGATGTAGAGCAAGTGTGCTCGAACCTCGAAACATACCTTTGTGTTTGCGATTGCTCACTCTTGCTCTCTTACTCTTTTTGTCTCACTTATATCTTGCATTACTTTATAGTCTTTATCTCTTATATGCATGATATACCCTTGTGCTCATAATTGCTATACTTGCTTGGGATTGCTGTTAACACTTGTATTCAACCAAGAGAGCCAACGCGGCACCTCAAACCCATTCAAGGGGAATCTAGAAGAGTTTGTCCAGAGCCTCGCAAGGGGAATTCGGCAACACTCTTGTGTTATACATAAGTGTTTAATTAAAAGAAGTTTAATTTGGTCATCTTAGTTTTAATTCCGCATTATTTGTTCATAAGTGACCATTAGATTAGCCATCACCTATTCACCCCCCCTCTAGGTGAACTTACACTCTCCATCGGTTGATAATGTAGATAAAAATGTCCGTCATCTGAATGTGGTGAGGTGTGCTCTGGCTAAACCTAAAGAAAATGATGATGACGTAGAACTTCAATTTTTCAAACTCTCACCAAAATTGGTGGTAAGAATTGTCGGGTCATCATTGATAGTAGCAGTTGCGTCAACGCTGTCGCCTCAGGTATGGTGACTAAAGTTGGGCGGAAGACCGTTCCCCACCCTCGACCATACAAGGTGTCATAGGTAAAATCCACGTCCTTTGATGTGAAAGATAGGTGTCTTATTCCGATCTTATTTGCCACATATTTGGATAAAATTTGGTGTGATGTAGTCACCATGGACGTGGGTCATATCATTTTGGGATGACCTTGGTTATATGACCAAGATGTCACTATTTATGGACGTCCAAACTCATGTTCATTTGTTCATGAAGGAAAAAAAGATCAAATTGGCCCCATTGCGTCCTCCTCAGCCTACATCTGAGGCTAAGCAGGCTGAATCAACTGACAGTAAGAAAGTTAACACTGATCAGCACCAAACTTATTAATAAGGAGATTGCCAAGGAATCCACAGTTATCGCACTTGTTGCTAGAGAGGTCAATGATGATTCTCCAGAGCAGATTCCTCCAGCAGCACTCCCCTTATTGAAGGAATTTGCTAATTTTTTTACAAAGGAACTCCCGAATAGTCTGCCTCCTATGCGTGTCATCCAACACGTCATAGATTTGGTTCCGGGATCTTCTCTCCCCAACTTACCTCACTACAGAATGAATCCAGCGAAACACGCTGAACTCAAAAGGCAAGTTGACGAACTCTTGAATAAGGAATTTATTAAAGAAAGTATGAGTCCGTGTGAAGTGTCAGCATTGCTAACCCCAAAAAAAGACGGTTCGTGGAGAATGTGCGTGGATACTCGCGCAATCAATAAGATCACCGTCAAATATCGGTTCCTCATCCCCAGGCTAGATGACATGTTGGATATGATGTTTGGAGCCGCTATCTTCTCAAAAATCGATTTGAAAAGTGGCTGCCATCAAATTCGGATTCGTCCAAGAGATGAGTGAAAAATCTCTTTCAAGACCAAAGATGGCCTATACGAGTGGATGGTCATGCCTTTTGGTTTGACTAATGCTCCCAGTACTTCCATGCGAATGATGACACAAGTACTAAGGCCCTTTATGGGCAAATTCTTGGTCGTCTACTTTAATGATATTTTGATTTACAGTAAGACACCAGAGTATCATGTGGATCATCTCAGGCAAGTTTGTTATGCGTGTGAAATGAGCAATTGTATGCAAATCCTAAGATATGCGTGTTCATGACCGAAAAGGTCATATTTTTAGGATTTGTTGTATCTGCTCAAGGGGTTTCCGCTAACCCTCAGAAAATCCAAACAATATAGAATAGCCGGAGCCTAAGAATATCAAAGACGTAAGAAGTTTTCATAGGCTGGCAACATTCTATAGGCGATTCATAAAGGGATTCAGCACTATTATGGCCCCAATTACGGATTGCCTGAAGAAAGAAGAGTTCTAATGGTCCATTACTGCTGCCAAAGCATTCAAGAAAATCAAACAACGAATGACCGAAACACCTGTAATGTGACTTCCCGATTTCTCCAAGGCGTTTGAAGTCATGTGCGATGCTTCAGGTATTGGCATAGGCGGAGTACTCAGTCAAGAAAAGCATCCAATTGCCTTCTTCAGTGAAAAATTAAGCGGAGCTAAACGGAATTACTCCACATATGATAAAGAATTCTATGTGGCTGTACAATCATTATGCCATTGGCAACGTTATCTCTTTCCGCAGGAATTTGTTCTTTACTCGGACCATGAAGCCTTACGGTACCTTAACTCGCAGAAAAAGCTCAGTGCTAGACACGGAAGATGGATTGAGTTTATACAAGACTACACTTACTCTTTGAAGCATACATTTGGAGTTGAGAATAAGGTAGCAGATGTGCTCAGTCGACGCATCTGTGTTCTTAAACAACTGAACGCTTAAGTAGTAGGTTTCGAGCAAATCAAGGAAAAGTACGTGTTCTTCCCTGATTTTGGAGAGATTTTTGGTGTTTTGAAGTAAGGGGTGACACAAGAGATAGATGATTTTCTTCTCCAGGATGACTATCTATTTCGATTTCGCATGTTATGCATTCCTCGTACCTCTCTACGAGACTATCTTGTTTGGGGACTGCATGTGGGGATCTTGTTGGTCACTTCGGACGAGAAAAAATCATAGATGTTGTAGAAAGTTTGTTTTACTGGCCAAGCTTAAAACGGGATGTTGTAAGGTTAATAGGACAATGTCGCACCTGCCAATTGGTCAAGCAGCGAAAACAGAATACTGATCTGTATATGCCCTACCAGTACCAGACCGCCCCTGGTAAGACGTGAGTATGAATTTCGTGCTTGGACTTCCAAAGACTATCAAAAAGCATGATTCTATATTTGTGGTTGTGGACCATTTTTAAAGATGGCACACTTCTTACCTTATAGCAAGACTTCTGATGCTTCCAAAATTTCTCAGATTTACTTTGACGGAGTAGTTAAGTTGCATGGTATACCTAAAAACTATTGTGTCAGATTTAGATGTCAAGTTCATAAGTTACTTTTGAAAAACTCTATGGCACAAGATGGGGACTAAGCTCAAATTTCCACTGCTTTTCATTCCCAAACAGACGGTTAAACCGAGGTGGTTAACAGGAGCCTCAGAATTCTTCTACGATGTCTAGTCGGTGAACATTTGCGGAATTGGGATCTCACCTTACCCAATGCTGAATTTGCATATAAAAGTTCATGTAATAGGTCAATAGGAATGAGTCCATTTGAGGTAATACACGGTTACAAATCTAGAAAGCTTATAGATCTTGTCCTATGACACAACATCCTAGAGTGTCCGAGTCAGCATCTGCATTTGCATCGCATATACATGATTTGCATAAAGAAATCAGCAAGAAAATTCAAAAAAGTAATGCTCAGTATAAATCCTAAGCTGATTTGCACTGTAGGCACCTTGAATTTAAAGAGGGTGATTATGTAATGATCTGAATTTGTCCAGAACGGTTCCCACCTGGAGCTATCAAGAAATTAATTGCTCGTAGTGCTGGCCCTTTTAAAATCCCTAAGAAAATAATTCAAATGCCTATGTAATTGATTTACCTCCGGACTTTGGGATTAGTTTGATATTTATATATCAGACTTGGTAGCTTATAAAGGTCTTCCTTTTAACCCTAACAATCTACTTATGGATCTTGATGAGTGTAACACCCCGCTCCCGGAATACGTACTTAGTTGCGTATTCAGATTTCTCGATCGTATTTTTTTGATTTACTTCCTGTATTTGTTGTATTATGAATTGTTTATAGGATCGTTTTACCTTGGATCCGGATTCGTGGACTCGGATTTAGCCCTAGTCTGAACGGGGACCCGATCTCAGGTTATTGCTCGATTTAGTCTTTCTGGTATTCAGATTTGACCGATTTCAGTTTCAAACATCATTTTTCACTATTCTAGATTTTTCATGATTTTCTGAAATTTCAGGAATTAAATTGAAAATCTTCAAAACCGGGGTCGACCGATACCACTGACCGATTCTCATATTTTAATTTACAACGGAGTTGAATTTTAGGAAATGACTTTCCCATAACTTCTTAAAATCACATTTTCTATCTAAATACTTTTTCTGAGATTTTTCAGAATTTATCAAAATTCGGCCGACCCGGTATAGACCGGTATTGACGGTTGACTTTAAGATTTTATTTTGAAAATGGGATTGAATTTTCGAAAACCGATTTCATCAAAAATCTTTAAATAATATTTATTATTTTGAGAATTTTTGGGAAGCTTTCCAAGCTACTTCATTTTGGACTTTTCGGAGTTTTCCCAGATACCGAAATTCTATCCAGATATTTTATTTCCTCTTTTCTCTATTTTCTCTCTCCTCGCTAGACGCGAGTTTCACCTAACCTGGATTCAACATTTAATGCAGAGATCCCTCCATACTGTATTAATGCTATGCCTTACAACTTGTCACCATGACTTTTTGTCTTTTCACCAAACGCAACTTTCGCATTTTTCCTGGACGCGGCTTTTATCTCTGCGTCTAGCTTGTTTGCCCAGAAACGAATTTCATTTCATGGGGACGCAGCCATTTAAGGGAGACGCAAGTCTCATAAAAATCCAAAGCATTCTAATGGCAACATTATAATAATATTTTCCCCCCTTATATAACCACCCCCCTTTTCTTTCCTTCTCTTTCATTTCTTCTTCTTTCTTCTTCTTCCAGCAGGCTGCAAACGAAACCAGCAGCAAAGGCAGCGCCTTGCCCTCCTTGGCCACCATTTTTTGGCCACCAACTCTTCCCTTTTTCACTCTCCATCATCCCCCATCTCATTCTCCATTTTACCAAGTTCAAGCAACCCATTTCCACCATCCTCTCCTCCTTTTTCTCCTTCTTCACCAAGAAACCCATTATCACCATTACCTTCTTCCTCATTTCCACCACTATCTACACCACCTTGGCCACCACCAACCACGCCATTTTCTTCTCCTCGTCATTCTCTTTCCAACGGACCTACTCGTTTCTCTCCGAACCACCATTTTCAAAACTTTAAATTTTCCAAATGAACTAGACTTGCACCCCACTTGATAACTTGGGCTTGGAGCCTTGGCCGCCTTCTCCGGCCAACTCCGGCCGCCGCCGGTGACCGCCGGCCATTCCCCCTCCCTTCTTCTTTCTTTCCTTTCCTTCTTTCTTTCTTTCCTTCTCTCTTTCCTTCTTCTTTTTCTTTCCTTTCTTTATTCATTCCCTGCGTCCCCCTCTCCCTTTCTTGCGTCTCTCACATTCCCCCTGTCACTCTCTTTAATTACTAGACGCGGATTTTACCCTGCGTCCAAGTAGTTATTTAACGCGATCCTCGCATTCTTTTGTCAACGCGACGCAGAGTTATACTCGCGTCTGCGTTCCCCTTGTGTCATTGCTAGAACGCGGGTCTCGAATCCCGCGTTTGTGACATCCACGCAACGCGACTCCCGCGTCTGCGATTCCCGCGTCTCCATTCTCTTCTCCTTTCTATTTGAGCGCGTTTACGCGTTGATTTCTCGGATTCCAGAGCTTGGGATTTCACGGTGTTTTTCGAAGTTCTAGGTGAGTGTTCTCGCTTTCCCATTGGACTTTCCCGCATCGTCGGGTTGACTTACATAACATTATGTATTTATATCGGTATTCTCGTTTGGTATTGTGATGTACATACTTGTTATATTAACTGTTGACATACACCTGTCTGTATCATACTTGACAACTGACGTGTTACCACCTGACATGATTTACTACTTAGCGCTTGTTCCTCATTATAACATGACTTACCATCTGCCTCCTGACATATTAATACTTGACCTAAGATTATTACATTCACGGGAATCCTGCCGTGTTATTCTGTATGACATACAATGACTTGAATCATGTACTTATTATCCTGTATTATATATACAGTGACCCGAATCTATAGTATTCATGTACTGCTAAATTCCTGATCACGTCTTGATCCTTTTATTCTTGTGAATTGCTAACTACATATTAAATTATTATAAGACAACTTGTACTGGTTGGGGGGGGGAAACTGATGGGCCCTGATAATCATGTTTATGGTGGTCTTATCGAGTAGCGCGTGGCCACATACTTGAGGGATCACCTGGCGGCCACCAGGGATTCCGTGGGGTGTGCTGGCACCCCTACTCCTGTTTATTCCTGCCGGGTATGCACACGCCCTAAGCCTATTTCTATGGGATCTGCGATACTCTATTCCTGTTCGGGCGTAAATAAGTCCCGGCACCTAGCGGTACGTTCCGGCTCAGCACCGAATACTCCTGGACCGTTGTCCCGGGCATGTACGGGGCCCATCCGAAACATGATTCATCGAACTTTATCAGTTTCCAAATAACTTGCTCTATAAGTTGTAAGTAGAAGTATGTGGAATGAGACGCATACTGAAGCCCACAACTTAGACGGCTCCAATTAAAATAAGATGCTAATATTCAATTTATTGTGTTGTTTTGTAACTCGAGTTGTATGCGCTTGGATTACGGTAACATGGGATAAAGGTATATGGATGAGGGTTTCCTTATTTGGATTATTCCTTCGAAGTACTAGTCTCATGAAGCCGTGACTTAAGCTTATGCAATCGGTTTTACTCGTAATCGGATTTATTCGGTTTTATCGGTTTATGTTAGTTTAGGAGATATCAGGTATTGCCTTGTCTATCTTATTCATTGCCTCATTACCTGCTCTTATCATCTTATATCATACATGTTCCCAGCTTGATATCGAATTACTGTCTCTCTACTTGCCCCTGCATGCTGGTGCTCACAACACGGTTTCAATGCATATTTATGACTTGGATTTATCGATACACATGTGCTTATCTCAGCACGCCATCTGGCTTTCGCATCACTACTCGCCGGGGAGTTCTGACTCCTCTGGATCCTCATGTTCAGGTCCTGAAGCTTGGAGCTAGGGGATTCTCTTTGTTGCTGACCTAAGAAGTGCAGCGGTAGCTTGGATCTCCAGCAGACCTTCTGAAGCTCTATCCTTCCAGGCCCCCTGTACGCCTCTCGAGTTTTCCTTTTGTAAACTCGTGAGTGCTTTTATACTGTTCATACTTGTACTTCTCTTTGTATTCTCTCATTTCCGCCTGTCAGGTGATGTAATATTCTTGTAATATTTATCACATCTGGTGATAACTTTGTAATTGTACTCATATGTTGGAATGTATAATGCATCACGTGCTCCCGTACTTTGATTCTTGCCTGTACTGATGTTTAGCGTATATACATGAGGGTATTTCTGACCTGCGTATATACGTCGCAGTAACGTCTACGTATTCGCGGGATCGGGGCGTTACAATGAGCCTACCCCGAGCCTTTATTTGAGGGTTCCCACTTTCCCTACTACTAACAACAATTGACCCATTTACAGCAGAATAAGTGATAGCATAAAAAATGATCAGATTATCTCTACTAGGGATGGTGGCTGCAGACGGTACCTAGTACATTGGAAAGGTCGCCCAGATTCTGACGATGCATGGATTACTCGAGAAGACCTGCAGCGCTTAGACCGGATTTGTTAGAGTTCTATGAGAGTCATTTGGAGCCATATTCGATGGGGTCGAGTTCTTCTCACCTCAGGAGTACTGATGGGGGCATCACACTGATTTCTCTACGTACATATCAGCGTCGTCGTCGTCATGTCATATCGGCACCACTTTGGGCCTGGTTTTGAGCCCCAGTTATTTGTGATTCAGTCATTATTATTGGAGGATCATGTAGTTCATATTTTATTATGTTCTTTGTTTTTCGTTGAGTGCAATCGGACTTCGTTTAAGTCAGTTTGAGGAGTCCTGATTAGGTCTAATTTTTCGAGTCTTCTTTATTTTGTATTTCTTTATTGAGTCCAGTATTCAGTATCATATTGGTTATATGGTGTAATACTCTCCTCTGTAAGGGTCTATTAAAAAGACTCAATTGTTGAATAAATAATCAATTGAATATTTGGATAAAAAGCTTTGCTTATGCTTTGATTCAGTCTATTTTTGATTGATTTAATTGGTGGTGAAGTCGAGATCTAGGTTGCGACTTGTGATCATATCCCAAAACCTTAAATTCTATATTTGGTATCTGGTTCCACATCATACAATCTCACTTATTCTTTGTTTCTTCCTAGGTAATTACTTTTATAATTCAACTTGTGATTTCTTTTTCGGTTTGCTGTTTCTTTTTTTAAAGTCTCCCTTTGTGTATTATATTGTCTACCCTGCATGTTTTCATTGTTACAAATGCCCTTAGATGAGAACTAAAAACAAGATGTTAGTAATTAAAAGGTTTTAGAGACAAGTCCAGGTACTTTTTGTCTCTATTAAGTCTCTAATTGAAAATTTGCAGTCCTACTCATCGAATTAGGCCCACTAATCATCATTATAACATTCATTCTGTATCACTCACATAACAAACAACATATTCGTATAAAATCCCATGCCCAACTAACTCTCTCTCTCTCTCTCTCTCTCAAATAATTAATTAAGAGCACTGTGTCAGTTAGTCAAGTAACATATGCGCTCAGTTAGGTGTTTAGGTATCTGAAATTTAAAAATAATTCTTGATGCCCAAATAAAAACTTCCACTATGTGTGTTTTTAGCACAAGAATTGCTCATATTCGACTTTTGGTCTAGCCAGCTAATACTCTTCTTTGTCAAATAGGAGGGAACAGTCTAAACTCACTGAAACTGGAGGAATGCGAAGCCTATTTGAGAGGGCTAAGAATATGTGGGAACGAAGAAACTTCTATCAAGAGGATTCTGGAGCATTGGAGGTCAGTAATTTATGCTGCCTATAGAACATGACTAGATTTACATTCTCGTAAGCCATCTTGCCTCAGTTGTAAAATTCTTACATGGTATATGTTTTCATTCAAAAGTTGCTGCCAAACTGGATATGCTTCCTTTCTTTTTGGCTATAAATGCAAACTATAAGATGTCATTGTTCCAAGAAAAACTGGTACATATTGTCATCAGATTGACAATCAGTCTGATTTGATTATTTCTAAATTTAAGATAATGTGTTCAGTAGGAGTAGGCACATATTGAGAAAAGTTCTGTTACTTGGAACTGTCTCAAGACCTGTTGTTTTGAAAATATGAGACACCAGTAGACACTACCTTAAGAAAACAGTTGCAACCTTTGTTACTTGCATACAGGTACAGGTCAGATTCTTCTGTCCCAAATATAGAAATTGATGAAAAATCCTTCATGTGAAGTTGCAGAGAAAGTTATATGTTGAATGATGAAATTCAATAGCTGAAATCTAAATACTGGTTTGGTTCCCTTTTCTCCTATTTGTAAAATCTTCCCCAATATTTGTCGATTCTTCACTTTCCTTCAAATCGAAGTTGGAACAACTACTGAAAGGGCCTACTAAAATTGTAGTTGTCAGCTTGGTTTAATATAATGATAGCGAAGGATACAGTACCCCTCATTCTTTTGGTTGGAACATTGGTTATCCTTTCAAAAGCCCAGAAGATCAAAACTAGGATCAACATCACAAATAAAATCAAAAGGGGTGTAAAATCCAAGGCAAAAGAAGTCAGATTGAACATCTAATCCAATTATATATGAACATGAAATTAAATTATATGAGAACCTATACTTAAGTGTCCAATTCTCACACTAAAAATATACTCATCGGCATTCTCAAATTTTGGTTGGCTATTAGGGTAGAACAAAGTCAATTTCTGATGCAGTAGAGCAAGGCAAAGTTTTCTATACGAAGTCACTTTAACATAAAAACACATATATTCCTTTTCTAATGGGAAACATGAATATTGATATTTTTTTTTTGTCATTCAAACATATGAAGTAATTAATAGGAAAGAGAATCTTTCCAGTATTTTCTCACCAGTAGTGTCATCCAACACGCATGAAACTAATTGTCGACCCCTATATTGGATTCTTTGGTGGAGTAGTGATAGCTACTGGTCTTTAGAGTTTGAAAGAATCAGTAACCTAAACAAACTCAAGCAAGAAAACTCTATGCTCCTACCATCAGAATATCTTGAAAATGCATGCTTCTTGATTTTTCATGTGTTCCCAATAAATTCTTCTGGCAATCAAACAACCCCTCAGTGGAAAATGTACTAAAATGAAGGACCCATGTCTTTGATCATCTCTTCTATTTCTATTCCAACTAAAATGCAACATCTTCAAAGCAGAAACACAGTTGAGGTAACAAGTTTCTGTTCGAGAAAGATTATACATTTTCCTTTAACTGATAGTAAAGACAATAATAAATATAAAGAGGTCCATAAAGCTACCAATTTAATCAGAAGATTAAACAATGAGTAGGTCATGAGCATGACAGTTTTAAGTATGCTTCAAATGTTTGAGTGGAATTATGAAAACATCCTCTGCTACCAATAAAATTAATTGCCTTCTTGTCCACCAATTGCTCAAAATTGCTCAGTGAGGGAGTACCTGTAGGATGAAAGGTTTAACAATGCAAGAGATAAATCCAACATGAGAAGACACAATTTTCATGAAGTGGTAGGGACTTGAATATGTGCACACTACAAAGATTGAAGGACATGTACAAGATAATAGGATGCTCTTTTCGTCGCACTAACTTATATTATCTCATAGGAAACAAACCAACAATTTGCCTTCCTTTTGCTGCTGTCTCGTTGATGAGCTTATCATTTGATGGCTCACAACTTTCTATTCTTCTCTTTTTTCCCCCCCGTTTTTTTTTTAATTTCAAGTCTAAACTACCTTTAATTGTTAGCAATAATTCCTACAATTTGTCAACCAATGGTTCATCCTCTCAGGCAAAAGAAAATCTAATGCTTATTCCTTTATTTGGATTTAAATGAGGGAACTTGAGGACGATGATTTTCACCTGAAAAGCCTAAAGATTGAGTGGGGAAAAAAAGGAAGCATGATACTAACACTTAGATTTTAGCTAAATATTGCAATCAAGAGAAAGAAATATAGGGCTTTCTCAAGAGTATGACACTAACACTTGAAAGTAAGAGTATGATTGATGGGAACATCGAGTCAGCTTCTTTTCGTTTTGAGTTTGGGTCTGTATTTTCTTTTATTTACTAGACTTGTGTTTGTTTGTATTTATTTTAGTCGCACATCGGCTGTGAGAGAAAACTGAATAAGTTGTAAGTTTATTTAAAGACTATTTTTTTTCAATAAAAATAGATCAGAATTTTGAGGAAAAAAATTTGGGTTTTTTTTCTTAAGGGGGCGTGCCTCCCATGGCAGGGTGTAATTGCCTAACTGTGAAGTAAAAATCGAGTGTGCCGTGTGAAGTGGCGTGAGGTCAAAATTGATGAGCGTACGGTGAGAAGATTCTTGATGTGAAATCAGTACAATTTTATTTGAACCATTCATTGCGAGTGTTGAAATGAATTGGTAATCCCAGTGAGGAGTCAGTACAATTTGTTACTTTATTTACTTTCTTTTTCATTTTTTTTTAAAATTTCAAAACAAAATAAAATACTAAACTCTTTTATTTTCTCTCACGTAAATGTCCCTCTTAGCTACAAAAATCAAATCCCTCTACAACAACCTCTCCAACAGCCAAAGATTTCTTAAATCTCTTCACAACAACCTTCTCAACAACCAAAGATATCAACAATCTCCTCCACAATAAGCTCTTCAACAATCAAATATCTCAACAATCTCCTTTAAAACAACATCCTTAACAGTCAAAGATCTCCAGCAACCACACCTTCAGCAAGATCAACAACAACTTCAGATTCAGATTTAATATCGAGTCACCATCATATCTTGTATGCTCGATGGGGTCGAGTTCTTCCCACCCGGCGAGAATGACGGGGGACGTCGAGTCAGCTTCTTTATGTTTTGAGTTTGAGTCTATATATATATATTTTTATTTACTAGTCTTGTATTTGTTTTAGTTTTATGTTTTATTTTAGTCCCACATCGACTATGAGAGGGAACTGAATAAGTTGCAAGTCTATTTAAAGACTATTGTTTTCAACAAAAGTAAACCTGAATTTTGAGAAATTTTTTTTAGTCTTTTCCTTTGAGGCATGACGGGATGTAAACCCTAACTGTAAAATAAAAATCGAGCGTGCGGTGTGAAGAAACGTGAAGTGAAGATTGATGCATCAATGATACTATGAAAACTTTGAAAAGAACAAAACCAAACAAAACTGTTCATTCTCAGTCAAATAATTCAAAACCTACCTCATAATAAGTTGCAAAACAATTGATATAATTAGTTAATTACTAAAAAAACTCGTTAACATTAACTCATATCACCACTATTTTTTCTCCCAATTGCATAGAATCTCCAATAGTAGATTTCTGCAAATCTAAAAGAAAAAAAAAAAACCACTACAGAAACAAAGCTGAAATACCCTAATTTTAAATTAAAAAAGTTTTTTAACAGCAATTTTAACATGTTTTTATTCTGCCCCAATTCTCTTTGTCCAATAAAAAAAAAAAAACACCAGTACTCTAACCATACATAAAACATAAATTCGTTTCTAAAAAACATTTTACATCACAATCCAGAAGCCACTAAGGCCAAACTTCACAATAAACACTACTAAAACACCGACAAAATAACACACCCACCCTAAGAAGAAGAATATAACAAGTAAGAAAACTTGATCAACAATAATAATCACAAAATGTGTTCCTCTTAATCAGTCATCATTATCCCTGTCAGCATTTCGAATATTTTTTCTTCTTCTTCATGATACCTCATGGCTGGACTTCTCGTCTCATCAGACTTTTCACCATTAAAGCCTTTCATTTTCCGCATTGTCAGAGCCTTCATTGTAGGGGGTGTTTGGTTGCAAGGAAGTGAGCGGAAGTAAGAAAATGGGGAAGTATAATTGCTCACTTCCTTATCTATCCAAACACCGGAAAAGGAAAATAAGAAAACCCCTTTTCCTTTTCTCTTTTACACAACAATTTCCTCACTTCCAGAGTGCTACAGTTAATTTTGTGGTCATGTAAATCTCATTTTAAAAAGTTGTAGCACAAAAGAGTTAATTTTTGATCATGTAAATCTCACTTTCATTCTAATTACAGTCCATTTTTTTATTTTTCTTAATTAATTTTTATTTTAAAAATATTTTGCGGTCAACATTGTGGTCAACTTTTTCACTTCTACTTTCACATTACCATCCAAACACTGAAAAAAACAAAATATTTTTCAAACCACACTTCCCAACAACATCCAAACACCAAAAAACTTATTAAACAATTCCCAAGTTCCAAAGGGAACATTACCACTTCCTCACTTCTTCACTTCTTCACTTCCACCCTTAACCAAACAGGCCCGTAATCACGTTCCTTGACTACTTCAAGCTGGCCTGAAATAGAACTCTCTCAATTAAGTTATGATATTGACTCTATTTAAATTTTTCTCTCGCTTCTCTTCGTCCAAACTGTATGCACACAAGTTGTTGGCGATGATACTATCTTGAAAACCAATCACGAACTATGTGTTTACTGAGACCTCTTTGCATATGTAGTGGTCACTTTCTGACTTGCCTGAGATCACGACGCGTGTCAATCCAGCCTCACGTGGATATACGACGCGCGGTTACTTCTGGAACGGTTAATCCGAAATTATCACCTTGTTTGGATTACGAACAGGTCGGTTACAATAAGTGTAAGTTCCGATTACAAGATTTAAGCCCAATCTTAATTCAAAAAGGTAGCAACCTCTCGGGGGCAGTTCATCCTTATCTACAGTCGAGGCCGAATCACCAGATAGAGATGAACTCTGTCCTACACCAATTCAAACCGGAGCGTTCGGCTCAATCCAAAGCCAGATAAGAGATTTAGGTATTCAAATTGAGTAGGACTCCCTACCTCTATCTAGATTTGTATAAATAGTGGATCCCTTCCAATGGGAAAGGGATCTCACATTCACCTGAATTTAGAGAACCTATTGTAATCGTCATTGACATGATAGTGAAATTTTCTCTCCCTATCCGTGATTTTTCTCTCTCTTCAAGTTTTCACATAATTCACTTTGTTTGCGATTGACTTTTTCTGTGATTTGATTACATCCACTTTCCTATTTTGATACATGAATTGATTCCTTAAGAATTACCCACTGACAGGTGAAAAGAAAAATTTTGAAAGCATAGAGATGTTCGTGCGGGTGATCTGAGTAGCTGCCATTGCGCAAGTTGATATTGATCCTGCATGGGGCCAACTTCATGTGCAAGTACGTGATCCTGTGTGTTTTGATACTTTGTGCGCCATGAAGTCTCCATGAACTTTGTTAGCACGAGCTGATGATGGAGATTGGACCTAGAGGTGAGCTCCGAGATGGCATGAAAAACAATTCAAAACATGGGCGAAAGTAACACCAATTCTGTCAAATACTTAACAAACTAAAAATAGAAAAAAATAAAAATAAAAAATCAAGAATAAATTTGTTCCCTTCTCCTTCTACAATCATATTCTAGTGCATTTGTTCGGGCTTACTTCTTGCTAAATTGAGTTAAAAGATTAAAAAAAAGTACAAAGTTAAAATACAATAAACTATTATGTTACTAAGATATATTATTTTCAAAGATTGATTGAATTGATCTTGATGAAACTCATTAACCGTGGAATTCTGAAGTCAAGTCCTAATTGCGAGATTGCAAATATTTTGTCCTCAACCAAGAACTTGAGAATACTGAGAGAGTATACAAATTAATAAAGGTCAGAGCTTGAGTTGAGTACTAAGATAACATAACATGAAAAGTAGTTTAAATCATGTGCATCTTTGCGAAGGTAACAATAAAAAGGAAAGTGATGCTAAGAAAACTAAATGGAATAATTGTACAGCAGTGCCCCCTCTTTATATTCACCCGAGGGGAGTGTGCGCCAATCATACATTAGAAATTCTTACATGCAAATTATTGGGCTTGCAGTGTACCAACAACTAGTAGTACTTATAATAAAACAGAGGTATTCTAGAGGAAAAAAAAAATAAACAACGTACCTGTCATGGCTAATAGAATTGTAGGCACCCGCATTGTGGTCTCAAGGGGAAAAGAGTTTAGGTCGAAACTAGGGTTTGGCCTATAGATCTCTTGGATTCCCTTGATGTCGTCTATTGTCAGTTCAGTTTTCTCGTAATAGAGTAGAGACAGGGTACATCAATGCCTCTATATTAGTGGAGTGATCTATGTTGGAAAAATAGAGAATTTTATTTGAATTTTTTGAGCTGAATTAAGGCGAGATTCGTTGATAAATTCAACCGGATAATGGTTAGAGTGTGTTCTCCTTTCATTGGGGATGGACGTGATATATTCACATGTTCAATTCCGTTTGAAATGAATGAGATATTCAAGTCAAAAGTTAGCCTAATTCAAAAGCTAAAGGGGACTGAAAGGTTGTTAAAACATTTAGTCTCACATTAGATATAGAGTGGACATTTGAAGTGTTTAAATAGAGGAAAATAGGAACAAAGGGTGTGCACTTTGGGTACTTAGAGTTTTCGCGCACGATTGGTAAAAACCATGCTCGCGCGCCGTCGCCGCCGATGCTGGAGCTCGGGGAGCATTGTAAATAGCGCTCCTCTCCGTGCATTCTAACACACTAAAATAAATCTCTCCTTTCTCTGGAGGCAGAATTCAGATTTTTTTTTTTTTTGAAGTCTGAAAGAAGTGCATTAAATTCAACAGAATCTAAAATACATAATTGTTGTCTAAATCGGTGTTTTCCTAAGAAATAAATTTTTCTCTCTCCCTCCTTTCTCTACATTGGATAATCCTCTAAATTTAAGTCAAATATTCTCTCTGAAATTTGTCTTCGTCCAATTGCCTTGAATTTCTTGTGAAGGTACTGATTAATTACGGTTCGACTGTACGGTGATTTGTAGTGCTATCCAAATACCGTGAATGAGTGTTGTATCTTGGGAGAGCAGCGTCCAGTAACTCGTTAGCACTGTAGCGGGGGACGTAATTGTCTTAAGGAGATTCGCTACATGCGTACCTCACTCTAATTACTGTATAATTGAACCAGCGTTCTATTTTACAGGGGTTATACTAAAATATTTATGCTCATAAATATTACTGTATATAAGGAGATTCACTACATGCGTACCTCACTCCAATTACTGTATAATTGAACTAGCGTTCTATTTTATAGGGGTTATACTAAAATATTTATGCTCATAAATATTACTATATATAGAGACTGACTAATACCAGTTTGATTGGTGTTTTCACCAAGGAAGGTAATTGAAAGGTGGTTTTGTAATTAAGGAACGTTCTATTGAACAGAAAACCTCCCACCTGATATTTACTGACCTGGCCAATGAGATCGGTGACGGTGATTAGTTGTCAGATCTATTCCTACATATAACAATTTTAAGACAATTACGTTATTTAAAGTTACTTCTATTCTACTTGAAATCGCAGAAAATGTCTGAGACTAATCAAAATAGTACTAGTACGGTACCAAACATGCAAATTCAAACATTGATACATGCTTCACTTCCTAACCCGAAGCCAGAGAAGTCAAAAAAAATTGATGGTATTGAATTTAAGAGATGACAATAGAAGATGCTCTTCTACTTGACCACTCTGCATTTGGCCAAATTCCTGCAAGTGGATCCACCAGAACCCGGAACTGATTGGGACTCTATCCTTGCAGTCGATGCATGGACACAAAGTGACTTCCTTTTCCGCAATTATATATTAAATGGATTGGATGACTCTCTGTACAATGTCTACAATCCTATTCAAAAGGCAAAAAAGTTATGAGCAAGTCTTGATAAAAAGTACCAAGACTGAGGATGCCGGTACCAAGAAGTTCGTCGTGGGACGATTTCTGGAGTACAAGATGGTGGATAACAAGACTGTTATTTCAACTTATCTTGCACGAGATACTTCGATACTTATTCACCAGTAACGAGAATAACTTTCATTCGGATGTTAACTGTGTTGCAGTATTGCACAACTTAGATATCCATTAATGGATGTCAAGACTGTATTCTTAAATGGTAAATTAAATGAAAATATATATATGAAACAACCTGAAGGATTTATAGTCAAGGGACAAAAACATAAAGTATGTAAATTGGTTAAATTTTATATGGTCTAAAGTAGGCTCCAAAGCAATAGCATGAGAAATTCGATAGTGTCATAATCAAAGATGGATTCACTATCAATGAATGCGATAAGTATGTTCACTAAAACAGTTGGAGACGCATATATCATTGTTTGTCTATATGTAGACGACATGCTGATACTTGAGACTAATATTGAAGTTATTAAGTCCACTAAAAGAATGTTATCCAACAATTTTGATATGAAGGATCTGGGGGTTGCTGATAAGAACACCAGATAGAATCAGTCTATCTCAATCTTATTACGTGGATAAGATGATAGAAAGATTTAAGGAGCATGGGATAAAAGAAAATACAAATCCTTTTTTCCCACACATCCACCTTCGCATGAATACAGGAACTGAAATACGACAGTTAGAGTATTATCAAATAATCGAAAGTCTAATGTATTAAATGAATTTCACTAGACCCGATATTTCTTACGCTGTAAGCAAATTAAGCAGACATACTAATAACCCTAGTGATGATCATTGACCTACTCTACTACGAGTATTAGGTTACGTATCATATACCAAGGAATATGCTTTAAGATATTAACAGTATCCACCTGTACTTGAAAGATACAATGATCCTAATTGGATTGCAGATTCTAAGGAATCAAAATCAACTAGCGGATACGTATTTGCACTTGGAGGCGCAGTGGTTTTCAAAAAAATTTGCATGTCTGTTCCATAATAGAATCGGAATTTATAGCCTTAGATAAGGCTGGGGAAGAAGCATAATGGCTTCGACAATTTTTGGAAGATATACCATTATGGCCAAAGTCAGTACCCATCATATACATTCACTGTGATAATGAAGCAGCGATATCTAGGGCACAAAATTTTATATATAATGGTAAGTCTAAACATATTGTCGTAGATATAATACAGTTAAGCAGTTGCTCTCAAATGAAATTATCTCTATTGACTTTTTATCGTCAAAAGATAATTTAGCGGATCCGTTTACTAAAAGTTTAAGTGGAGAGCGTATAAATTGCGCATCAAGGGGAATGGGTCTAAAGCCTAACCTTACCGAGCCAGCTTAATAGAAATCTCACTTAACGACCTGAGATCCCACGGACTAAGTTCAAGAGAAAAAACTAGTTATGCTTGACTTTGCGAGTAAACACTTAGGAGCTTGACTCCAACTCATTCCTATGGTGCACCTAAGTGCTTTCTACAAGTGAATTAAGGATAAGCTTAACGCTTTAATGATGCCTATATCTTGTTATTAAAACAAGTGGGGTAGAGTAGACTACTCATAATAGGACGATCACCTATGTGAGTGATTACTCATCAATTTTGCATATTTATTGTCACATTCCCATATTTATTTTTAATAAAAACTCTGCTATTTGACCTCTTTTAGTTTAGTGGTGTGCAGATCTTTATAAAAAGGAGAAAAACAAGAAAAGAGCCTAACAAGCCCAAAAAGCCTAATAAATTCAAAGATTTGAGGCAATCATATTTGGAGATTGAAAGAAAATCCAATTAAATTTATGATTGAAAAGTCAATTATTCTCCAAGTAGAAGAAAGGATATCCTCAACATATTTAGGGTTTAAAATCCAAATTCTGAGAATATACCCTTTGATTACATGGCAAGATAGAGTCATAGAAAGAAACTCCAAAAGTCTACAATCAAAATTCAGATTCAGTTTGAGCATCGTTTAGTAATTTGATCATAACTTTCGTTATAGAAATACAAATCTAATGATTCAAGATGCTGCAGAAAGAAGACATAAAGATCTACAACTCTTCTGTTGACTACTATTTCTATTTCAGTCATTTGATGAGTCATATTCAGCCATCAATATGACAGCTAGCTGCAACCCAACTCAATTAAATTTTCAATCAGGAGAAGAAAATGATATTCTCAGCATATTCACAGTTCAACTTTAAAATTCTGAGAATATACCTTTTGATGAGTCATCATTTTGATGAGTCACTATCCCAGGCTTCCTCCTAAAAATACCCCAGCAGAGGCATGAGCTTATCTCAGAATACTTCCAGATATCAAAATTAGGATTTTTAGTTCAATTTTTTTCTCTTAATTTCTGTAATTTCTTTGTAAACCAAGTTTCCTCCTTTCTTTCATAGTTTTTCAATTTAATTAAAGTTTACTTTTTACTTTTATTTTTCTTCTTGGTATTTTCCCTTTTGTATATGACTACTATCCATATGCATCTTCAAACATAGGAATAACCTTGTCTTTGTGAGTGCCATTGATAGTTCATGATGATATATTTGCTTTCATAGTCTTTCTTATTTCATGCTTGCCTTTGAGTTTTTGATGATCCAACTCAAGGTAAACCTTCGCCTACGATGCTTTTCTTAAGCTCTTAAGTTTTAGACGCAAAAATCAAAACGAAGAAGAAAAGAGTCCAATGATAACTCTTGAAAGATTTTTGTTCTTTTTATAGACGCAGTAATTGGCCAAGATGCGCGACCTGTATCTCAAGATCAATCATCGCCAGACGCGTGGCAGCCCGCCCAGAATGTGGATCTCGTGTTTTAAAGACAACAACGTCTCTTTAAGTTCCGCCAGGCAAGTTGCAATGCACCCAAAATGAGAGTCTTGCATTTAACAGAGCCGCGTCTCTTCAGCAAAGAGAAGTCTACGTCTCCACCACAAGTCTGCGTCACTTCACTAAAGCGAGAGTTGCGTCTCCACTTCGAAGACCGCGTCTCTTCAATATTCTCTGGCTCGTGTCTTGGCAAAACAAGGGAGCTGCGCCTCTGTTCCCAGCGAGATCTGCGTCTCTACTTCGAAGTAAGTTCGCGTTTGTAACACTCAGAGCCTTGTTTCTACATCAAGTGAAAGGTGCGTCTTCACTTTGAAGGAAACTCCCACCTTAACAAAATAGCAGAGCCGCGTTTCTTCAACAAAGAGAAGCTGGGTCTCCACCTCAAAGTCTGCGTCACTTCAACAAAGTGAGAGTTGCGTCTTTACTTCAATATTCACGTAATGAATGAGAGTCACATTTCTACTTCAGATGAGGTCCGTGTCTCCAAGGCCACACGACCTCGCATCTACAAAACTTGTGTTCAGTCTTTACTTCTACAATCAGTTCAAACAGTACACTGTCAAAAGCAGTTGACAATTTTTCTGGTTCAATAGTACATCAACAACCAGCTCAGAGTACCGATGAGGTCTGGACTGCGTATCTGGACACTCACGATGGTCATTTATGGTGACTTCAAAGAGTTTAACAGTACACTCACGAAGACCATAATTCAGACAAGATCGAGCTTAAGATATCTCAAAAGATTGCTGATCGGGGCGGATCTAGCACTTAAAAATATGTGTTTTATGAAATCAGTGTAATTATATATGTGTGCTAATATTCTTTCGATACTTTCGTTATAGCATTGGCTCAACGGATCAAATCTACAGGGACGGGAGGCGATAAAAGCATTAATAGTCCTTATTCACGTCGGTTGTTAACGAGTTCTTCTTTGTAAACGAATAAGAAAAAGAAAATAAAAGAAAAAAATTCAGAAGTGATATGTAGAAGATACGATGAAAACAGTGATGTGAAAACAAAAGATAAGTGGTTTATGGCGAAGAAGATGAAAACAAAGGTGAACAAAGAAGGAGGGAAAACAATGACAAAAAAATGATAAAAAGGTTTAGGAAATTATTTTTAAAACAAAGTAAAAAGAAAACTCATGGCTACTAACTACTAATTACTCTATTAACCATGCTAGCCTCTTAGTGATAATTGATTCACATGGATTCTTGGCCATCACTAGTCCTTGGCTTCAAGAGACGATATAGCTCATAAGATTGTTCTTCTACATTCAAACAACACATCCATACCGCACAACAAGTTGCAAACTACTATTAAATCATCAAAACTGGTTAGAGGTGAGTAAGAAATAAAAAAAATATTACAAGTTAGCAAGTTAGTGGGTTAGATATTAGAAATGTTAGAATATTAGAATCCATCATCTTGAGCCATCAATGGCTCTTGCAAGAGCAAGACCTTGTAGAGGCTATTAGATTCATATGGATTATCAAGTAACTGGTTAGATGGTTAATAGTTAGTAGTTAGATTGCCATGAGAAGAAAAATTAGCTAAGCATCATGTAGAAGATGAAGAAGATTACAATGAAGAAGAAAGAAAACACCTTTACATAGATTGTCACCATCTTTCTCTCTCTGAATCTCTCAGCCCTAATACATGATCTAAAAACGAAATAAAAATACAAAAGAAAAGAAAAGAAAAGAAAATAAGAACACCTACACTAAAAGAGAGAAAACCTAGCCTATTTCTCTATTTGCTTGCGTTTCGGGTTTCTGCAGGGCCTTTTATAGGCGAAAGAAGAATTTAGAAGACGAAACGAGGCCACGCGTCGAAAACCGACACGTGGACCCACCATATTGTCACAGAAACGCGGCTTTTGTCACGTTTTCATGGAAATACGAGGGACTTACGTCCCTAGCTTTGGTGCGTGGGTTCGTCTCGCTTCGGGAACCTTTCAGATATACTTAGATTCGGTTATTTGCGTCCAGATTTTTGTGAGACACCCACCAACGTCTAGATTCAATGTATCTTCTAGAAGCTCTTTAACTTGGCCTCCAAGAAATCGATTGAATTACCCAAAAACGGGTTTAATTAAGCACTTATTACTCCTTTGCCCCTAGACTCTTGATTATCTGCAAAATAGACCAAAACATGGTTTAGGATGATATTTTATTCATAAATCGGTAGGAAAATATGATATAATAATGCAGAATTGTAGACTAATCACACCCCCACACTTATCTTTTTGCTCGTTCCGAGCAAAACAAAAACGAAAAACTATACTACAAATATTATTACACCACTTTCGCAAGTGACACGATTGCACTGAGCATGTGCAACAAGCCGTTAAACCTCTAGATTTCTCCTAGAGGTGGAGTGTTATCTCCTGAGGATTCAGCGGATTGCACCCACAAAATCCATAAAGAAAGAAGACAAATGTTAGTATTTTTAAAAAGCATTTTGAGATAGAGACAAGTTTTCAAAATATTTTGCAAAATTATAAGCATTCTAAGATCAAAAGTCTACCAAAAATTATTCTCCCTTAAACTTAGTCTATATGCAAAATCTTATCTTCAATTAAGGTAAGAATTCAAAATTGGATTGAATATTTTATCCTTCATAAAACCTAGATAATATGCACTTTGTGACAGTGAAGATTTCTAGGATTTCAACTCTAACCATCAAGCCACACACACACACACACACACACACACACACACACACATATATATATATATATATATATATATTCTTTCCCTTAGTTTTCTTAGGCTTTCTAGTTTACCTGGGTAGTGAGCCTTTAACCGATGACTCCCAAACCAGACGGTCTCAGGGCACCAGATGAGAAAACATCCCTCGGGTTTAAGGACTCGAGTAAACAAGGCCACAAAATTAAGAGGGATTATTTGTTTCATTTGATCACCTTTAGGCGTGAATAATCTTGCTTCTTGAGGCATAGTTATCCATCTTAATAAGTGATTTTTTTCCTTCATATATATTTTTTTCTTTTTATTTATTTTTATTTTATGGCATTTTAGGTCTTTGTTTCTATCCAAAAAATGTGTAAGTGTGAAGTGCATACTATCTAAGGCAAAAAATTCAAGATAACATTATCTCTCCAATATATCTTACTTAGCCTAAAATCTTAAAAAAGATTCATTATTTCGACTAGCTTTAAGATATCACAATTAAGGCTTACTTAATTTCTAAGATCATCTTAATTTTATTTAAAATAGATCAAAACTTTGTTTCTTGTTTTAAAAATTTTAAAGAGTAAAATCCTGTACAAAAGGGAAGATTTCTTAAAGTATCCTAAAAGAAGTAAAAAAGAAAGAAAATCTAAAACCTCTATGTTAGTAAACCCTCCCCCACACTTATCTCATGCAATATCCTCAATGCATCGTGAATGTATGTATGCATGAAACAAATAGAGAGGGAAGGAAAAATCGCCTCAAGGTGGTGGTTCTGGTGGTGATCTGATTGGTCCACAAAATGCAGCCCAATCCAAAAAATGTGGCATCCAGAGGAACCCACCTAAGACCACTATAATACAACCCACTAAAATGATGTATATATGAATAATTTTTATTAAAAATTTTATCCCATCTAATTTTCAAATTTTCAAAATAATTTCAGAGTCATTATTTTCAACACCTTTGTCCTAAAATAGAGTATGAAAAGATGGAGTGATTGATTTAGACTCAGAAAGTACAGGAACTAAGATTGACTCAGAAAAGTAACTGAAGTCAAGTAAAGGTTCAGGAGTCGAGATTGGTTCAGAAAGTGGGTCCAAATCAAGAAGTTGAAATCTTATTCCACATTCATTTTTCCACAAAAGAATGTGACTCTCTGAGATTGGTGATTCAAGTTCAAGAATGACAGGTGTGAGAATCAAAGCTGACTCTAAAATGTTGCTCAAATTGGGCAGCAAAACAGGAGTCCATATTGATCAGGAATTTGAAATGGATCACAAATTTGAGAATTTAGGTTACATTCCTCATTAAGCTCAATTTCATAAAAATGAGAACTTGCTAATTTGTCAATGGGACTTTCAAAAGTATGAAATTAGTCAAGTTCAATATGATGATCATAAATGATTGGTGATTCAATTTCACGATAGACTGGCACAGGATCCAATGTTCACTCGGGAAAAGGCCTGAAATCAGGTAAAAACACATCAGTCATTATTGAATCAGGAAGTGAAATTGAATTACCAAGTTGAGATTCATGATCATATTCATGCTCAAGTTCAATTTCAAGAAAAGGATAACTTGCCAAAATGTCAATGTGGTCAAAATTTAGATTTTTGGTCAAGTTCAAATCGGTGTGCTGAAATTGAATCTTGGTTTCCAAAACAACATGATTTCTGGTCTAAACTGATAGAGTTAGTGATATCTGGATTAGTCAAAGGTTGATAAGAGTGAGTTCCTCATTACTATGAATATTGACCAATTGACTCAGTTGTGCTTCTAACCTATTACTAGACTGGGTAAAAGATTTTTGAAATTATTGTGAGGTCTCATGCAAGATTTCTATACTTTTTTCTAGGTATAATTTTTCTTCATGTGGATGTTCTAGAAAGGGAGTGTAGGAATCTTGATTTTGAAAAAATTATGAAGATTGTGAGTCCAACAAGTTTTGAGATTGAAGCTCAGACTCACGCAAGCATTCCATACTCATTTCCCGGGCAGATGGTTGTTCATTTTGAATAGGTGGAAATGAGTATGAATCTTGAAAATATTGTGGAATAGTGGAGTTGAGCTTCTTTTGTTGGGACTCAAGCATGGCTTGTACAGCTTCTATACTTTTTTCTAACTCAGATTTTTCTTCAATGAGTGGTTCTAGAAAAGGAGTATAGGAAGTAAAAACCAGCGAATGAATATTGTGAAAATTGTGGAAATTGTGGACAAGGAGGTTGAAAATTTGACTCGGAGGAGGTGAATCCCTATTGACTCTGTGAAGAGTTGAAATAATTTTGGAAATTATGATTATAAGATTGGGGGTATGGGTTGTATTGATTCGGATAAGTCCAACCCGGTGTATTTGGTTGGTTCATATTGTAAAATGTCTGGTTGAAATTATCTGAATTAAATGGGGTCGGTGTGAAATATGGATTCATATTAAGATTGAAAAAATATTGTTGTTGAATTCTATTTCACAAATAATCACAAACAAAAAATAAAAAGCAAACAACAAACAAAAAGAATGAAAATCAAAACCAAGCTTATACTAAGGTTGACCTAGATGACTCCTAACTGGTCGACTTCCCGGGGGAGGTTGTTGTATGAATCCAATCACAAGATAATCGGCCAGGTAGAGGCAAAATACGATGGGAGGTATCCGTGCGTAAGCAACGGGCCTTAATTACGCCAAACCACGTATCTTCGAGGCGTAACCTCTTAATCTCCAACCTTAGACACCGATTTTATAAGAATATGATTCAAAATAAGTTCCATCCTCAATCAATCTCTTAATGAGTCCGAGATGTCCCTAGAGGCCAACGTCTATCAATTTTTATTAGGGCTTGGGTTGTGTGAGTGGGGAGATGATTTTTAGGCTAAGGAAGGGTGATGAAATCCCTACCTTATCTTGTATTAGGTTTTGCCCTTAATTTCAATTCGTGCAAGTATGCAAATAGACAAGAATAACACAATGTGAGTAAATCACCCACGTATTTGTCCTATGCTATATGCAATGGCATATATACACCTCAGTCCACATCACAACAACAGAACAAAATACAGTATATTGGAATTGAAATTTGACACGTGCCTAAATGCAAATGTCTAAATAGTTTTAAAGCATCCAAATACTGCTTTTAGTTCTTAGTTTATTGCAGTGTGTAGGCAATCAAAGCAGATAATTAGTAGAAAAATATAACAATATATGCAACTTGCAAATTTCCTGTAAAAGATAAAGCACAATTGCCACAAAATTGCCGCATTTTTGTGGCTTTTCTTTGATTTCTGTGGCAAAGTTTTAGAAGCAAGCTCTCTTCTTTCTAGAGCAGGGAGAGGCAAGTAAGAGTAGACTTCTGCAATATAAAATTCTGTAAAAGTTGCCCTGCACACCAAAACAGAGCAGAAAATGTTAACAAAAATGTGAAATTAAAACCATTCTCGTCCCCGGCAACGACGCCAAAATTTGATCGGGGCGGATCCAGCACTTAAAAATGTGTGTTTTATGAAATCAGTGTAATTATATATGTGTGCTAATGTTCAGCATTGGCTCAACGGGTCGAATCCACAGGAACGGGAGGCGATAAAAGCATTAACAGTCCTTATTCACATCGGTTGTTAACGAGTTCTTCTTTGTAAAAGAATGAGAAAAGAAAATAAAAAAAAAAGAAATTCAGAAGTGATAGGTAGAAGATATGATGAAAACGGTGATGTGAAAACAAAAGATAAGTGGTTTGTGGCTAAGAAGATGAAAACAAAGGTTAATAAAGGAGGGAAAACAATGATAGAAAAGTTTTGGAAATTATTTTTAAAATAAAGTGAAAAGAAAACTCATGGCAACTAACTACTAATTGCTCCATTAACCATGCTAACCTCTTAGTGATAGTTGCCTCACATGGATTCTTGGCCATCACTGGTCCTTGGCTTCAAGAGACGATACAAAGCATGGCTCATAAGATTGTTCTTCTACATTCAAACAACACATCCATAACACACAAGTTGTAAGTTACTATTAAATCATCAAAACCGGTTAGAGGTGAGCATGAAATAAAAAAGACACTGCAAGTTAGCAAGTTAGTGGGTTAAATGTTAGAAATGTTAGAATGTTAGAATCCATCATCAAGAGCCATCAATGGCTCTTGCAAGAGCAAGGTCTTGTAGAGGCTATTAGATTCATGTGAATTATCAAATAAGTGGTTAGATGGTTAGTAGTTAGTAGTTAGATTGTCATGGGAAGAAAAATTAGCTAAGCATCATGTAAAAGATGGAGAAGATTACAATGGAGAAAAAAGGAGACACCTTTACATAGATTGTCACCATATATTACATCAATCTCTCTCTTTCTCTCTCTAAATCTCTCATCTCTAATACATGATCTAAAAACGAAATAAAAATATAAAAGAAAAGAAAAGAAAATAAGAACACCTACAATAATAGAGAGAAAACCTAGCCTATTTCTCCATCTGCTTGCGTTTCGGGTCTCTTCAAGGCCTTTTATAGGCGAAAGAAAAATATGGAAGATGAGACGAGGCCACACGTCGAAAATTGACGCGTGGCCCACCATATTACTGCGAAAACGCGGCTTTGGCTGTGTTTTCGTGGCAATACCAGGGACTTACGTCCCTGGTTTTGGTGCGTGGGTTCGTCTCGCTTCGGGGACCTTTCAGATATGCTCAGATTCGGTTATTTTGCGTCCAGATTTTTATTAGACACCCGGCAATGTCTAGATTCAATTATCTTCTAGAAACTCTCTAGCTTGGCCTCGAGGAAAGCTGAATTTAATTACCTAGAAATGGGTTTAATTAAGCACTTATTACTCCTTTGCCCCTAGACTCTTGATTATCTGCAAAATAGACCAAAACATGGTTTAAGACGATATTTTATTCATAAATCGGTAGGAAAATGCGATATAATAATGCAGAATTGTAGATCAATTGCCAGTCTTAAGTTCTTGCTGCCAAAAGAAAAGTCTAAAGTGTTTTGAAACCCGTCCCAGTCAATCACAGAGTTTCAAAAACTTTGGAGGGGTTCTGTAGACTATCTAAAAATCACTGAAGACAAGTCATCAGATAATAGAGTCCATGTTTTAGACGCGAGGCTAATCAAAGTCACTCGTGCAATGACAAAACCTGAAGCTCGAAGTCCGCATCTCAATACCATTGCAATGCCAAGACGCAGAGCTCAAAGCCCGCGTCTTAGTACCACTTCAGTGCTCAGGCACAAAGCTTGAAGCCCGAGTCTCAAATGTGAAGCTCGAGGCGTGTCTCTAATACCATGTCAATGAGGAGACACAGAGTCAGAGGCTCACATTTCGACACCACCGCGACGCTCAAAACGCGAAGCTCAAGACCCACATCTAGCGTTACCTGAACGGCTAAATGCATAGCTCAAGCCCGCGTTCCAACTGGAGAGAAGCCTTGCGTCTCAGTTACATCTACCCCCATTACTGGGTCAAGTAGTGCCCACGTAATGAGGGGAGTTAACCTCCATTATGAAGAATTTTTAGAGGACAGTTTTACCCTCAAAACCCTTATAAATAGTTTAGTTTGCTATTGAAAAGGGGTCAGAATTTTAAACTGAGGAAGATTAGCTTTACAAAGAGGTCAACTATTCTACCAACTTGCTGAGCTCAAATTTTTACCTAAGTCTCTTTGAGATTTTATTGGATAGGAGCTGTGCTACTCTATCCATCATCCAAGGGGAAGAATTCTGAAGAAACTCGACGTTCACCTGGTAAACGAAAAATAAGGTTCACTTTCCACCGCTACGCAAAGAACCCATCCTTAAACAAAGAGAGGATCCGAGCTTGAGTGTCTTCTCCCTCTTGTAGTTGGAATTTGAGTTGTTATAACTTTCATTGATTCAAGAAAATTTTGTAATATACTTTCAACTTTCCTCCCTATACACTTATCTGCGTCAAGTGGTATCAGAGCTTCGACAACTTCCAATGATGGTAGGAGACGACAATGGTTTGCAGCGCATTTTCATAAGGATGGCCGTTGTTGAATGAGACAGCTGCACTGTGAAATATATCTTGGATCTTATAGTCCAAGAGATCATGAAGTTATCTCTCAAGATTGATGACCGAAGTCTAGCCGATAGTATGTACTGAAGCGGACATGATCGTCAATCAACTTAATCTCTATCATAACAACCACCACTCCAACAACCACTGCCACAATCACCACCACTACATCAATAACTACCACAATAACAACCACCACAACCACCAAGACGTCCTCTGCAAAATTTTCAATGTGAAGATCTTTCTGATGAGAAAAAATTGAACAACCCCTTCTACGATGGAGGGATGGCTTACGGATGACGCCAAAGGCAATTGGCCAATCCTAATCCTAACAGAGGAGACAAATTTTTTTTTCCTAATCATGATAGGAGAATAGAGTATTAAAGTACTAATGAATAGAGGATGAAAATTGAGATTCTTAATTTCAGGGGAAACCTTGATATTGAATTCTTCTTGGACTGGATCTATGAAGTAGAGAAGTTTTTCGACATCGCTTATGTCCCCGATGAGAAGCATATAAAGTTCATGGCATACAAGCCCAAAAGAGGAGCAACTGTATAGTGAGACCAATTATAAATCATAAGGAGATGCCAAAGCAAGCCACTGTGATGACATAGAGGCACATGAAGCAACTCCTATAAGGTAGATTCCTTTCACCCGATTATTAACAAATCCTTTACAATCAATTTGAACACTGCAAACAAGGTAAAAAGAATGTTGCGGTGTACACGAAGGAGTTTTATCACCTCTCATCACGATGTGATCTATCCATGATGAAAGAACAACAAGCGTCAAAGTATACCAGCAGTTTAAAGTACCCCATCTAAGAACGCGTGATTCTTCATGACGTGTTATCCGTTGATGAAGCCCACAACAAAACCATGAAAATTGAGAGATTGCAAAATAGAGCTTCACCTTTCAAGAGTGTAGCAAAAAAGACATCCAGCAGTATAAGAACTCAGTATGGTTTCACATCGAGTGATCGACTTCCGACCTATAAGGCAACCGACGCCCCTACAGCAAACCCTGTGATGATGACAACCCTCATTACAAAGGGCAAGGAGAATCCATAACGCTAAGCCAGGTGTTGGCAAGTCTTTATGAACCTGGACACAAGTCCAATGAGTATCCAAAGAGGAGGCAAGTCAACATAGTGGACTATGAAGATAAAGATGATGTGGAAATTAAGACTGAGCTGGAAGACTCTGATTTTATCGAAGAGCATGAAGAGTCAATCGCCTGCTTGGTACATCAATTATTATGCAACCAAAAGACCCCTGACACTACACAACAACATCAAATTTTTCACTCAAGGTGTTCGGTTAAAAACAAGGTATGCAACCTCATTATTGACAATGAAAGTTGAGAGAACATTGTTTATAGTGCATTGGTCGACTACTTCAAGCTAGAGACGAAATCACACCCTTACCCTTACACTATTGGATGATTAAAAAGACCCCTCTATCAAGGTAGCAAATATTTTTTCATGTCCCTATTTTAATTGGCAAGTTTTATCAAGATTCTATTGCTTGTGATGTTGTCGATATGGATGCTTGTCACACACTTTTGGGGAGACCATGGCAACACGACATCGATGCTATCCATTGAGGCAAGAGGAACATCTACATGTTCACGTGAGAGGGCAAGAGGATCACCATGAAGCCTACTCCACCGGTTTCAAAGCTGACAAAAAAAGAGAAATCAAAGTTCATATCCATATGCAACCGAGATGAGTTCTTAGTGGAATCAAAAGAGACAAAACAAGATTTGCTTTGGTGGTTGAAGAAGAAGTCGCTCTATCTATTGAAGTTCCCAAGAAGATGAAGCCCATGTTGGAGGAGTTCAAAAGAGTTCTTCATGACGAGCTTCCAGAAGGACTATCACCCATGAGGGATATCCAACATCACATTGATCTTATTTTTAAAGCAAGTCTACCTAACCTCTCACACTACTGTATGAATCCTAAGAAAAGTGAAGTTCTAAAGGAGAAGGTCAAAGAGTTGTCACACAAATGACACATTAGAGAGAGCATGAGTCCGTATGTGGTACCGGCCCTTTTGATGCTAAAGAAGGACGAAAGTTTGCGCATGTGCGTAGATAGCTGAGCCATCAATAAGATCACTATTTGATATTGCCTTGATGATATATTAGATCGATTGGGAGAATCTTGCATGTTTTCGAAGATCGATCTGAGGAGTGGCTATCATCAAATTTCTATAGGCCGGGAGATGAATAGAAGACGACGTTCAAGACTCTAGAGGGATTATATGAGTGAATAGTCATGCCTTTTGGACTATCCAATGCCCTTAGCATCTTCATGAGATTGATGAACCAAGTATTGAAGTCATTTTTGGGGAAGTTCATGGTTGTCTACTTGTCGACATACTTACCTACAGTTTGAGTGAAAATGATCATACATAACACCTACGAAAGGTGTTGACAGTGCTACAAGACAACGAGTTATATATTAACTTGAAAAAGTACAACTTCATGCCTAGCAATATTCTTGGAGTTTGTACTTATCTCTCAAGGAATCCATGTTGATGAAGACAAGGTAAAGGCAGTACGTGAGTGGCCTTAAGAGTGCCACGGAGGTGAGGAGTTTTCATATTTAGCTACTTTTTACCAACATTTCATCCAAAATTTTGGTAGTTTGGTGGCACCTATCACCGATTGGGAGGATATGCATGTTTTCGAAGATCGATATGAGGAGTGACTATCATCAAATTCGCATTAGGCCGGGAGATGAATGAAAGATGGCGTTCAAGACTCCGGAGGGATTATATGAGTGAACAGTCACGCCTTTTGGACTATCCAATACCCCTAGCACTTTCATAAGATTGATGAACAAAGTATTGAAGCCATTTTTTAGAAAGTTTGTGGTTGTCTACTTTGATGACACACTTAACTATAGTTCGAGTGAGAATGAACATATGCAACACCTACGGGGGGTGTTGATGGTGCTACACGACTGTAACGCCCCGATTCCACGGATACGGGGACGTCACTGCAGCGTATATACGTAGGTCAGAACTACCCTCCCGTATATACGCTAAGCATCAGTACAGACAAGAATCAGAGTACGGAAGCAAATGGTGCATTATACATTCCAACACATATATATACAATCACAGAGTTATCACCAGAAGTGATCCAATATTACAATAATATTATATCACTGAAATGCGCAAATGCGGGAATACATGGAGATACACAAGAATGAACAGTATAAAGGACGCTCACATACAGGTATACAAGGAAAAGTACAAGAGTAAATAGAAAAAGGGCACTCACGAGTTTGCTAAGAGGAAACTCGAGAGGCATACAGGGGGCCTGGAAGGATGTGGCTCTGGACGGTCGGCTAGAGATCCACGCTACCGCTGCGCCACTCTGAGCAGTAACGGGAGAATCCACACGCTCCGGGCTCCATAACCTGGACATGAGAATCCAGGGGAGTCAGTGAAACTCCCCAGGCGAGTATGATATAATGCCAGGTGGTGAGTCAGGAGGAGCACAGGTGTCAAGTACAGAAGACAGGAGGGTTAGAACACAAATGAAGCATATGTGAACGGGTATGACATAATCATCATAAAACAGGAAATCCAGAGTAAAGCTGATATAAGCAAGATTGATTGTATACGCTTAGGTCACGGTCCCATGAGACTAGTACATCGAAGGAATAATCCAAACAAGGAAACCCTCATCTATATACTTTTATCTCATGCCACCGAATATCCAAGCGCATAGAATCAGAGTTGCAAATCATATAACAGTCAAACGGAATACATATCGGAAATCATAACATGCATAGCAAGTGTAACAAGAATCAATAACTGGAATCTATTATTATTATTACTTGTCTTACTATGATATCTAGCTATGTGAACTAGCGTCCCAGCACACATAGATCCATATCCGAGTAAAGCAAGGTTGTTATTGGAAATAGATGGAGAACTGATAGAGCTTCTTATAGTAGTTCCATACACCTGGAATCGGTTTGGAGGCCCAAAGTCCCCCTAACACTTGTCTTCTGTGGGCCCAAAGTCCCACTAACACTTGCACCAGTATTTTAATCCATCACTATAAGCAAGGTATCATTCCGGCATCCATCATTTCCTCCCATACCCCATACAAGTTGTCCTTTTTATGGCTTATTAACATAATTATCAGATTACGGGAATAAACAGTCATAACAGGAAATAGCCCAACAGATTCAAGAGGTGGCCCCCACAGATTCAAGAGGTGGCCCCCACCGTGAGGTGTGGCACTTTGTTCCATGTGGCACTTTGTTCTGAGGGATGGATTCTAGAGGTGGCCCCCACCGAGTATGGTGTGGCACTTAGTTCCATAATAACAAGACAGGATTCCCGTAAACATAATAATTACAAAGTCAAGTACGTCATGCTTGGTGTCAGGAGATAGCATGACAAATGGTGATATGAGCAAGCAACCAAACATAACAAGAGATTGATAAAGTCCGGGTAAGTCTTGCCAAAAAGTAGCATGTCAAGTGGTCAGATGTTGACATACTAGATGTCAGGTGATATACATGTGTTAAAAGGAAGCATACAACTAACAAGTCTGAAGCAATGATAAGTAGTAACATAGAAGTGACTCAAAGTCCAACGACCACGAAGGGTCGGCCACGCATGGTATATGATAAAGAAGCAAGTAAATCATAAGCATGGCTCAAGCAAAAGATGAAGCTACCATAATACAAGCAATAGCAAGACAATATATGAATATGGAAATAAGAAGCGAAATACTTATCGACCGATGAAACGGGAAACTCAAATAGAGGCGAGACTACTCGCCTAAACCACCGAAATACCGAAAGAGCCGAAATCCACGGAAGCTTGGGATGCGCCACAAAACCTGATATAAATATGTAGAGAGAAGAGGAGAGAGAAAGAGAGAAGGTAAGATGATGTTTGTCAAGTGACAAGTCAAACAATACCAATATATGATATAAGTCTATAGGCTAAGGTTCATGTTCAAGGAAGTAATCAATCAGAACAGACAGCCAGAATTAGTCGACTAGGTTGGAAGAGTAGTCGACTAATAGAGGGGTTAGTCGACTAGGAATATGGGGTAGTCGACTAATACTGTGATCCAGAGAGTTTGGTTTCTGTTTCAGGAAAAGGTTAGTCGACTAGGGTCATATGGGTAGTCGACTAACAGACATGACAAGTCGACTAACAGTTATGTTAAGTCGACTAAATCTGAGATACAGAGAGTTAAGGTTTCTGGTTCAGGAAAGGTTAGTCGACTAGGGTCAAGGGTGTAGTCGACTAAGGGTCTCTAGTCGACTGGTAATTAGGTATAGTCGACTAAAACTGTGTTTCCAGAAAAGGTTACGTTTCAACTAGGGTTTTCTAGTCGACTAATCTATGGGTCTAGTCGACTAATCGACTGGAAACAGCAAACAGAACAGACTTTCTAGGGTTTTGTTTGATGATCTAAAAACATGATTTGATGGCACAAGTGTACATAATATGAAGAGATAAGTATACTAGAAATAGACTAAGTCTTTGGTGATGAAAATTACTCACCAAAAGGAGTGGTTGATGGTGGTAGTGTTGGAAGTTGATGATGAAGAAGGAGGTGGAGGTTGGAGGCTTTGTTGTTGGTGTTGGCGAGAAGAAGCGGTGGCCGGAGATCGGAGGTCTCTCGCCGGAGTCGTGGTGGCCGGAGGAGGTGCGGTGGTCACCAAGGGAGAGGAGGAAGAAGAGGTGGGGGTTAGGGTTTTGGTGAAGGTGAAGGCTTCTCTTTTGAGAAGTGAAGAAGAGAAAAAGAGAAGTGAAGAAAAAATGAAATAGAATGTAAAGGAAAAGTTTATATAGGTTTTGACTTTTGTGAAGGAGGTGTAATTATGAAAGAAGAGAGGGGGTTTTTGTAAAGTGGGGAGGGGATGAGTGTCCTTCTCTTGGCCACTTGGCCGGCCATGGGAGAGAGAGAAAGAGATATTTGTGGAAGTTGGTGGAAGTGTGTGGAAGTGAGTGGAAGTTGTTGGACTTTTGGAAAATGGAATTCTTGTGGATTGTGGAGGAAGGAAAGAAATAAAGGAAAAGGAAAAGAAAATGGAAAGGGAAATTATTCTCTTGGAAGGGGAAATGAAAAATAATGAAAGTGGCGGATTCCCGGGATTCAGTTGCAGATGCGGAAGTCTTTCGGGAAAATACAGGAATCGTCCGAAATTCAAGTATCTCGGAACGACCCGAAATAATTATCAAAAATCAAGAATATAATATTAAGTATCATAGTAAAATCCGTTTTAAGAAATACTTTATAGTTTTAAAGCTAAAAATCCCGGAATCAGTTACCTACCGACTCCGATGGAATTTTCATAAAATCATAAAATCCTCAGAAAAAGAATGTAGGTAGAAAATATGATTCTAAGGAATAATGCCTAAAGGACCTTCTAGAAATTCCTAGCTGATTGTGAAATAAAAATCCGGGAATCGGTCAACGGAACTGGCCGACACCGGTTTTGAAGACTTTCCTTTTAATTCCAGAAAAATCTAGAAAATCATAGAAAATATATAATATTGGAAAATGATATTTGAAACTGAAATCGGTCAATTCAGAATACCGGAAAGACCAAATTGAGTAATACACTAGGATCGGGTCTTCGGTTCAGACTAGGGCTGACTCCAAGACCACGAATCCAAATCCAAGACAAAACAATCATATAAGGAATTCATAATACAAAATGAATACAGAAAACAAATCGAAAAATATGATCAAAAAATCTGAATACGCAACTAAGTACGTATTCTGGGAACGGGGTATTACAATCCACCCACCTTACAAAAAATTGCGTCCTCGCAATTTCGTTAAGGGGTAAATTGAATACAAAGGGGACAAAGGTGGAATTTATACCGATTAAGATATGAAGCACTAGAGGTAGGTCTCTCAAGTCGACTGAATAATAATTATCCCCTGCACCTCCGGCTGTATAAATCTTCGAATAATGCTGAATAATACTGATGATGTCGTGGCTGTGTAATAAATGAGCCAGAATACCGAAGATAAAGAAAACTCTGATAGTCCTGAGCATAATAAAGAAGACCGATATTTAAGAATCCCGATTACCAGGCATCGATCACTCTGTAGAATATCCGACTGCTGTCTTCTGAAAGATAGCCAGATCAAGATCGATCTGGAGAATACCAAGCTTCATAGAGTTGGCCGAAGAGGTCACATAATAGCTTCATTCAGAACCAGCCACTACCTCTCTAGTCTAGTCATATCTTAAGTTAGTATAAAGGCTTCATAAAACCAAAACAGGGAAGGGATAGGAGGAATTAGGAATCAAAGGAAAAGATAGTCAAGGAGGGATTTGAAATCAAAGGAAAGATAGTCAAGAAATAGATAACTCTGCACTTGCAGTTGGAATGTATAACCAAGACTCAAGTATTCCAGTTGCAAATTTCATTACCATTAATTTGCCCTCTGGACGTACTGAGGAAGTTAGAGCCTAGGCTCTGATACCATCCTGTAACGCCCCGATTCCACGGATACGGGGACGTCACTGCAACGTATATACGTAGGTCAGAACTACCCTCCCGTATATACGCTAAGCATCAGTACAGACAAGAATCAGAGTACGGAAGCAAATGGTGCATTATACATTCCAACACATATATATACAATCACAGAGTTATCACCAGAAGTGATCCAATATTACAATAATATTATATCACTGAAATGCGCAAATGCGGGAATACATGGAGATACACAAGAATGAACAGTATAAAGGACGCTCACATACAGGTATACAAGGAAAAGTACAAGAGTAAATAGAAAAAGGGCACTCACGAGTTTGCTAAGAGGAAACTCGAGAGGCATACAGGGGGCCTGGAAGGATGTGGCTCTGGACGGTCGGCTAGAGATCCACGCTACCGCTGCGCCACTCTGAGCAGTAACGGGAGAATCCACACGCTCCGGGCTCCATAACCTGGACATGAGAATCCAGGGGAGTCAGTGAAACTCCCCAGGCGAGTATGATATAATGCCAGGTGGCGAGTCAGGAGGAGCACAGGTGTCAAGTACAGAAGACAGGAGGGTTAGAACACAAATGAAGCATATGTGAACGGGTATGACATAATCATCATAAAACAGGAAATCCAGAGTAAAGCTGATATAAGCAAGATTGATTGTATACGCTTAGGTCACGGTCCCATGAGACTAGTACATCGAAGGAATAATCCAAACAAGGAAACCCTCATCTATATACTTTTATCTCATGCCACCGAATATCCAAGCGCATAGAATCAGAGTTGCAAATCATATAACAGTCAAACGGGAATACATATCGGAAATCATAACATGCATAGCAAGTGTAACAAGAATCAATAACTGGAATCTATTATTATTATTACTTGTCTTACTATGATATCTAGCTATGTGAACTAGCGTCCCAGCACACATAGATCCATATCCGAGTAAAGCAAGGTTGTTATTGGAAATAGATGGAGAACTGATAGAGCTTCTTATAGTAGTTCCATACACCTGGAACCGGTTTGGAGGCCCAAAGTCCCCCTAACACTTGTCTTCTGTGGGCCCAAAGTCCCACTAACACTTGCACCAGTATTTTAATCCATCACTATAAGCAAGGTATCATTCCGGCATCCATCATTTCCTCCCATACCCCATACAAGTTGTCCTTTTTATGGCTTATTAACATAATTATCAGATTACGGGAATAAACAGTCATAACAGGAAATAGCCCAACAGATTCAAGAGGTGGCCCCCACAGATTCAAGAGGTGGCCCCCACCGTGAGGTGTGGCACTTTGTTCCATGTGGCACTTTGTTCTGAGGGATGGATTCTAGAGGTGGCCCCCACCGAGTATGGTGTGGCACTTAGTTCCATAATAACAAGACAGGATTCCCGTAAACATAATAATTACAAAGTCAAGTACGTCATGCTTGGTGTCAGGAGATAGCATGACAAATGGTGATATGAGCAAGCAACCAAACATAACAAGAGATTGATAAAGTCTGGGTAAGTCTTGCCAAAAAGTAGCATGTCAAGTGGTCAGATGTTGACATACTAGATGTCAGGTGATATACATGTGTTAAAAGGAAGCATACAACTAACAAGTCTGAAGCAATGATAAGTAGTAACATAGAAGTGACTCAAAGTCCAACGACCACAAAGGGTCGGCCACGCATGGTATATGATAAAGAAGCAAGTAAATCATAAGCATGGCTCAAGCAAAAGATGAAGCTACCATAATACAAGCAATAGCAAGACAATATATGAATATGAAAATAAGAAGCGAAATACTTATCGACCGATGAAACGGGAAACTCAAATAGAGGCGAGACTACTCGCCTAAACCACCGAAATACCGAAAGAGCCGAAATCCACGGAAGCTTGGGATGCGCCACAAAACCTGATATAAATATGTAGAGAGAAGAGGAGAGAGAAAGAGAGAAGGTAAGATGATGTTTGTCAAGTGACAAGTCAAACAATACCAATATATGATATAAGTCTATAGGCTAAGGTTCATGTTCAAGGAAGTAATCAATCAGAACAGACAGCCAGAATTAGTCGACTAGGTTGGAAGAGTAGTCGACTAATAGAGGGGTTAGTCGACTAGGAATATGGGGTAGTCGACTAATACTGTGATCCAGAGAGTTTGGTTTCTGTTTCAGGAAAAGGTTAGTCGACTAGGGTCATATGGGTAGTCGACTAACAGACATGACAAGTCGACTAACAGTTATGTTAAGTCGACTAAATCTGAGATACAGAGAGTTAAGGTTTCTGGTTCAGGAAAGGTTAGTCGACTAGGGTCAAGGGTGTAGTCGACTAAGGGTCTCTAGTCGACTGGTAATTAGGTATAGTCGACTAAAACTGTGTTTCCAGAAAAGGTTACGTTTCAACTAGGGTTTTCTAGTCGACTAATCTATGGGTCTAGTCGACTAATCGACTGGAAACAGCAAACAGAACAGACTTTTTAGGGTTTTGTTTGATGATCTAAAAACATGATTTTGATGGCACAAGTGTACATAATATGAAGAGATAAGTATACTAGAAATAGACTAAGTCTTTGGTGATGAAAATTACTCACCAAAGGAGTGGTTGATGGTGGTAGTATTGGAAGTTGATGATGAAGAAGGAGGTGGAGGTTGGAGGCTTTGTTGTTGGTGTTGGCGAGAAGAAGCGGTGGCCGGAGATCGGAGGTCTCTCGCCGGAGTCGTGGTGGCCGGAGGAGGTGCGGTGGTCACCAAGGGAGAGGAGGAAGAAGAGGTTGGGGGTTAGGGCTTTGGTGAAGGTGAAGGCTTCTCTTTTGAGAAGTGAAGAAGAGAAAAAGAGAAGTGAAGAAAAAATGAAATAGAATGTAAAGGAAAAGTTTATATAGGTTTTGACTTTGTGAAGGAGGTGTAATTATGAAAGAAGAGAGGGGGTTTTTGTAAAGTGGGGAGGGGATGAGTGTCCTTCTCTTGGCCACTTGGCCGGCCATGGGAGAGAGAGAAAGAGATATTTGTGGAAGTTGGTGGAAGTGTGTGGAAGTGAGTGGAAGTTGTTGGAATTTTGGAAAATGGAATTCTTGTGGATTGTGGAGGAAGGAAAGAAATAAAGGAAAAGGAAAAAGAAAATGGAAAGGGAAATTATTCTCTTGGAAGGGGAAATGAAAAATAATGAAAGTGGCGGATTCCCGGGATTCAGTTGCAGATGCGGAAGTCTTTCGGGAAAATACAGGAATCGTCCGAAATTCAAGTATCTCGGAACGACCCGAAATAATTATCAAAAATCAAGAATATAATATTAAGTATCATAGTAAAATCCGTTTTAAGAAATACTTTATAGTTTTAAAGCTAAAAATCTCGGAATCAGTTACCTACCGACTCCGATGGAATTTTCATAAAATCATAAAATCCTCAGAAAAAGAATGTAGGTAGAAAATATGATTCTAAGGAATAATGCCTAAAGGACCTTCTAGAAATTCCTAGCTGATTGTGAAATAAAAATCCGGGAATCGGTCAACGGAACTGGCCGACACCGGTTTTGAAGACTTTCCTTTTAATTCCAGAAAAATCTAGAAAATCATAGAAAATATATAATATTGGAAAATGATATTTGAAACTGAAATCGGTCAATTCAGAATACCGGAAAGACCAAATTGAGTAATACACTAGGATCGGGTCTTCGGTTCAGACTAGGGCTGACTCCAAGACCACGAATCCAAATCCAAGACAAAACAATCATATAAGGAATTCATAATACAAAATGAATACAGAAAACAAATCGAAAAATATGATCGAAAAATCTGAATACGCAACTAAGTACGTATTCTGGGAACGGGGTATTACAACGACAATGAGTTGTATAGTAACTTGAAGAATTGCAGCTTCATAACTAGCAGCTTGATATTTTTGGGGTTTGTAGTTAGCTCTCAAGAAATCCATGTCGACGAAGATAAGGTAAAGGCAATACGGGAGTGGCCTACACTTAAGAGTGCGTCGGAGTTAAGGAGTTTTCATGATTTAGCTACTTTCTACTAGCATTTCACCTGAAATTTTAGTAGTTTGCTAGCACTTATCACTCATTGCTTGAAGAAGAAAAGTCATTTTCTTTGGACCAAAGCAGACGATGAAGCTTTTACACTAATCAAGGATAAGCTTACCAATGCTCCTATATTTGCTTTTCCTGATTTTGAAAAGGTGTTCGAACTAGAGTGCGATGCTTGTGGAGTTGGCATTAGAGCGGTTCTCTAGCAAGAGAAGAGGCCTATTGATTTTCTAAGTAAAAATGTTGAATAAAGTAAGGTAAAAGTAGTCTATTTATGAGCAAGAATTGTATGCAGTGTATCATTCTTTGAAGATTTGGGAGAGCTATCTTATAGCTTGTGACTTCTTGCTCTATTCGAACCATCAATCACTCTAACATTTCAAAAACTAAAAGCACATTAACAAGATACATGCAAGGTGGGCATCTTATTTTGAATAATTCAACTTTGTGATGTGAAACAAATCCAGTGTTGGCAACAAAGTTCCTGATGCATTGAGTAGAAGAGTTTTATTATTGGTTTCTTTGCAAACTAATGTCATTGGCTTTGAATACTGGAAAGAGTTATATAAGAAAGATGAAGACTTTGAGAAGATTTGGGAGAAAAGTGTTCGACGACGCAACCCGCGCAAGAATATGATCGGGGCGAAACCATCACTTGAAAATATGTGTTTTATGAAATCAGTATAATTATATATGTGTGCTAATGTTCTCTCGATACTTTCGTTATAGCATTGACTCAACGGCTTGAATCCACAGGGACAGGAGGCGATAGAAGCATTAACAGTTTATGTTTACGTCGATTGTTAACAATTCTTCTTTGTTAAAGAATGAGAAAAGTAAAAGAAAAGAAGATCCAAAAGTGATAGGTGAAGAAGGCAATAAAACGACGATATGAAAATGAAAGAGGAGTGATTGCAGAGTCGGTAAAATAAAAGCAAGAAAGGTGAAGTGATTTAGAAAGTGGGTTCGAAAATAAAAAGTAAATGAAGCAAAGTTGATAAAAGGGTTTTGAAATTAATTTTTAAAATAAGATAAAAGAAAACTCATGGCTACTAACTATTAATTGCTCCACTAACCATACTAACCTCTTAGTGATAGTTGCCTCACATGGAATCTTGGCTATCACTAATCCTTGGCTTCAAGAGACGATACAGAGTATGACTCATAAGAAGGTTCTTTCACATTCAACCACACATCCATTCCACACAATCAAAATGCAAGCTACATTAGATCATCAAAATCATGTAGAGGTGAGCATGAAATAAAGTTAGAATTGCAAGTTAGCAAGTTAGTGGGTTAGATGTTAGAATTGTTAGAATGTTAGAATCTATCATCATGAGCCATCAATGGCTCTTGCAAGAGCAAGGCTTTGTAAAGGCTATTAGATTCATGTGGATTATCAAGTAAGTAGTTAGATGGTTAGTGGTTAGTAGTTAGATTGTCATGAGAAGAAAAATTAGCTAAGAATCATGTAAAAGATGGATAAGATTACAATAAAGAAGAAAGGAGACACCTTTACATAGATTGTCACCATCTATTACATCAATCTCTCTCTTTCTCTCTGAATCTCTCAACTCTAATACATGATCTAAAAATGAAATGAAAATATAGAAGAAAAGAAAAGAAAAGAAGAACACCTACACTAATCTACACTAAAAGAGAGAAAACCTAGTATATTTCTCAATCTGCTTCCGTTTCGGATCGCTGCAGGGCTATTTATAGGCATTAGGAGCTTCTAGAAGACGAGACGAGGCCATGCGTCGAAAATCGACGCGTGGGCCTAGCATATTGCCGCGGAAGCATTTGTCGCATTTTCGCGGCAAAATCAGGGACTTGGCTCCCTGGTTTTGGCGAGTAGTTTCACCTCGGTTCGACGACCTTCCAGATATGCTCAAATTCGTTATTTGGGTCCATATTTTCGTCAGACACCCGTCAATGTCTAGATTCAATGTATCTTTTAGAAACTCTCTAGCTTGGCCTCCAAGAAATCAAGATTTAATTACCCGAAAATGGTTTTAGTTAAGCTCTTATTACCTCTTTGCCCCTAAACTCTTGATTTATCTACAAAGTAGACCAAAATACAATTAGAAATGATATTTTATTCATAAATCGGTAGGAAAATGTGATATTATAATGCAAAATTGTAGACTAATTACTGTAAAATCACCTAGAGGGGGGGTGAATAGGTGATGGCTAATCTAATGGTCACTTATGAACAAAAAATGCGGAATTAAAACTAAGATGACCAAATAAAACTTCTTTTAATTAAACACTTATGTATAACACAAGAGTGTTGCCGAATTCCCCTTGCGAGGCTCTGGACAAGCTCCTCTAGATTCCCCTTGAAATGGGTTGAGGTGCCGCGTTGGCTCTCTTGGTTGAATACTAGTGTTAACAACAATCCCAAGCAAGTATAGCAATTATGAGCACAAGGGTATATCATGCATATAAGAGATAAAGACTATAAAGTAATGCAAGATATAAAAGACAAAGAGAGAAAGAGAGATAGAGTGAGCAATCGCAAACACAAAGGGTTTGTTTCGAGGTTCGAGCACACTTGCTCTACATCCCCGCCTTCGACACACGAAGGATTTCCACTATGCACGATCCAACCGGATCTCTCCTTGGTGCCGCAACACCTACAATCCCTCGGACTCTCTAGTCCCTTACACACCACAAGCCCACCGGCTCGTCGAGGCCGCACCTCTAGCTACAAGAGTTCGCACCCGAACCCTTAAACAACCACGAGCACACTTGCCCGTCTCCTCAAAAGAACAAAGATGAAAACTTTGGTGATCTACAACACTTTGATCACCAATTACAAACTCTCACAACACAATCCTATGGATAATAGACAATGGATAGCTCAAGTGATTGTGAGAAAGCAAGGAAAAGAATTATGGTGAAAAACACAAGAAATCACTTTTACACTCTCTTGATGAATCTTCCCTTTTGATTGGAAGTATTTGCACACAAATTTTGTGGAGAAAACTTTCTGAAAGGAATGGGAAAATCTGGACAAAAGCTCTCCTAAAATCTTAGCTTCAAACAATGACAAGAACCCCCAATTTATAGGCCAGAAAAATATAGCCGTTGGGATCTGTCAGTGCTGCCGGTCGACCGGGCCGGTCGACCGCCAACGATCAAAATCCGACCGTTGGAGCCTCCGGTCGACCGCGCCGGTCGACCGAGCAACTGGAGGAGAGAGTAAACTCTCTGTCGGTCGACCGGCCCGGTCGACCGAGATTTCCTGAGAGCAAAGCTCTCTGAAGCGGTCGACCGTCCCGGTCGGCCGTCCTCCAGTGCACAAATGCGTGCACGTCTGTGCACGTCGGTCGACCGGTCCGGTCGACCGACTTCAGGATTAGTCGACTAGTCAGGGTAGCCAAGTCGACTAACCGAAGCCTGAAACAGTTTTCTGGGATTTAAAAAGTTAGTCTTTTGGTACAAATAAAATCCCATAAATTCTGAATAAATCTACAAAAATAGTTTTATGATATAGAAACATGCTTGCACAAAATCAAGGCATGTTATTAAAGTTTTGACTATTTTTGTAACTTGGAAATATTGGCTCATAATAAAAACTGTTTTTCTAAAACAACATGTTTTTCCAAATTTTCATCAAATACAAAAACAAGATATACTTTAAAGCATAGTGTGTATGGATATGATCCACTACACAATCAAGATGTAATATCTAGTTTTTGACAATAGGCTCTAAGCATGGTTTTGGATATAAGATATGTAAACTTGAAATACCAAGAACCAAATAGAATTTTGTCACAATGAAAATCTTTTCTTAACTAGAAAATCTTTTATAAAATGAAATTTTTATCATGAAAACAATTCTATCAAGAGTGTGTGTGTGATATGGCTTGAGCAATCCACCAACTATCTATCCTTTACATTTTATCTAAACAAAAACAAAATCTTATACCTAGACACAAGTCTTCATCTTCTTGAAGTCTTCACTTGAAGGCTTCTCATCTTCTTGACTTGGTCCAAATGCAATCCACCGAGCTCATCTCTAGATGTGTTCTTGATGCATAGGCTCGTGAATCAACCGGTGCTAGCTTCCAACTTGTCTTTAAATCCTTTGTTGAAGCTCCACACCTACTAAGATCTTGATGATGAATCTGTCACTAATTAAACACAAGATCATTAGTAATCATAACTTCATGAGTTGATCATCATCAAAACTAGGGTGATAGGCCTTTGGGCCAACAATTACACCCCCACACTTATCTTTTTTCTTGTCCCGAGCAAAACAATAAAAGAAAAACTATACTACAAATGTTATTACACCACTTTCGCAGGTGACGCGATTGCACTGAGCGTGTGCAACAAGCCGTTAAACCTCTAGGATTCCCCCAGAGGAGGAGTGTTGTCTCCTGAGGGTTTTCAGCGGATTGCACCTATAAAATCCATAAAGAAAGAAAATAAATGTTAGTATTTTGAAAACGCATTTTGAAAGAGAGACAAGTTTTTGAAATATTCTGCAAAAATATAAGCGATCTAAGATCATAAGTCCACCAACAATTATTCTCCCTTAAACTTAGTCTATATGCAAGATCTTGTCATCAATTAAGGTAAGAATTCAGAACTGGATTGAATATTTTATCTTTCATAAAACCTAGATAATATACACTTTGTGATAGTGAAGATTTCTGGGATTTCAACTCTAACCATCAAGCCATTTATTTATATATATATATATATTTCTTTCTTCTTTTTTTCTTTTTTTTTCTTCCCTTAGTTTTCTTAGGCTTTCTAATTTACCGAGTAGTGAGCCTTTAATCGATAACTCCCAAACCAGATGGTCTAGGGCATCAGATGAGAAAACATCCCTCGGGTTTAAGGACTCGAGTAAACAAAACCACAAAACTAAGGGGGGTTATTTGTTTTTTATGACCACTGTTAGGCGTGAATAATTATGCTTCTTGAGGCATAGTTATCCAGCTTAATAAGTGATTTCTTCCCTTCATATATACCATATTCATTTTTTATTTATTTTTATTATTTTTAGGTCTTCGTTTCCATCCCAAAAATGTATAAGTGTGAAGTGCATACTATATAAGGCAAAAAATTCAAGATAAAATTATCTCTCCAATTTATTTTACTTAGCCTACAATCTTAAACAAGATCCATTATTTCGACTAGGTTTAAGATGTCATAATTAAGGCTTCCTTAATTTCTAAGATCATCTTTATTTTCTTAAAAATAGATCAAAACTTTGTCTCTTGTTTCAAAAAGTTTTTAAATAAAGAGAAAAATCCTATACAAAAGGGAAGATATCTAAAAGTATCCTAAAAGAAGTGAAAAAGAAAGAAAATCTAAAAAACTCTATGTTAGTAGACCCTCCCCCACACTTATCTCATGCATTGTCCTCAATGCTTCGTGAATGTATGTATGCATGAAACAAATAGAGAGGGAAGGAAAAATCACCTCAAGGTGGTGGTTCCGGTGGTGGTTGAAATCACCTAGAGGGGGGGTGAATAGGTGAAGGCTATATAAAATGACAATAATACGAATTTAAAACTATTTAAAATGATGAACACAAATAAACTACTTGCAAGTAAGTGAACAATATAAAAGAGCAAGTAAAAGAGATAGAGTTTAGAGAAATTTGATCAAACGCAAACACAAGGAATTTTTCCGAGGTTCGAGCCACGCTCTACGTCCCCGCCTTCACACTTGAAGGATTTCCACTATTGGTGATCCCACTGGATCGTCAATACAAGGACACACTTGTCCTATCTCTCGTGATGCCGCAACACCACTTGGAGCACACGCGCTCGCTTTGAGACCGATGCCTCTACAACTTCGCTCAATGAAATAAGTTGATCACACTTGATCACAAAAGGCTCACTTCGCACAATCCTATAACCAATATGAAAGAGATGATACTTGAGATTGTGAAGTGCAAAAGACTAGAGAGAAATAGAGAGGTTTGCTTCAAGAAAGTGTTGGAAACTTTTGGCTTAGAGAGAAAATCTTTTTCTAAAATGAAAGGCTTTTGAAAACTTGTAAATCTTATATGTAAATCTTATGTATTGTTTGTAAAATAGTCCCACTATTTATAGGGGATGAAAAACAGCCTACACAGCTCAAAAGAGTCGTTGGGATAAAACCCAACAAAATCTGTCCAGAAAAATAGAGCTGTTGGAGTCTGTCAGACTTTCTGACAGTTACCGGTCGACCGGGCTGGCCGACCGCCAACGGTCATAAATCCGACCGTTGGGGGAAACGGTCGGCCGACTCGGGTGACCGCAGCTCTGCCTGAGAGTGAACTCTCTTACGGTCGGCCGATCAGGTCGACCGGAATAAACAGAGAGCACTGACATTGATCCCGGTCGTCCGAGCGGTCGGCCGACGTGCACACATGCACAGCCGTGCACGTCGGTCGACTGGGTCGGTCGACCGGACTCTGTCAGGTCTATTTTCCAGAGTCTGCTAAAGGGAAAGGAAATTTTGGTTAAAACATTTTTGGGTAAGGATTCCTAAAACAAGGTTCTAGGTCTTATAAAACTTAGAGTGTGATCATAGATCATCACTCAAACATGTTAGGACAACATTTGATAAAAATCCTTTTTGATACAATGAAAAATGATTTTTCTAAAAACTGATTTTTTCAAACATGGTTTTTCTAAAAACTAAGTTAGAAATTTTGATATGAAAATTGTTTTGAAGCCATGAAGCAATACTAAGTGTGTGTGTGATACAATCCCAAATATTCTACCTCTATCATTTAGGTTTTGACAAAATCATCTAAAAATAAAAACTCTAAAGAAAATTACAACTCTTGTGTTCTTCTTCTTTGTATGATCCGGGAGCGCTTCTATTGTGCTAGGCTCGGGGATCCAAATCCTTTGCGGCATCTAAAAGCGTGAGTCTTGAGTTGGAGCCGTCAAATCAACAAATGTATTTTCCTGAAACTTATGTAAACAAGGTTGTTAAAAACATAACTAAATATGGTTTGTTATCATCAAATGTCCAGGCTAATGGCCTTTGGGCCAACAATCTCCCCCTTTTTGATGATGACAAAACATATATAGTTGTTGTTGGCCCAAAGGCCTATCACCCTAGTTTTGATGATGATCAACTCATGAAGTTATATTTACTAATGATCTTGTGTTTAATTAGTGATAGATTCATTATCAAGATCTTAGTAGGTGCATAGCTCAACAAAGGATAAAAAGCCAAGATTTAGAGCTAGCACGGTGTGATCCAAGGAGCTTTTGGATCAAGCTTGGACCAAGTCAAGATGATGAGAAGACTTCAAGTGAAGACTTCAAGAAGATGAAGACTTGTGTCTAGGTATAAGATTTAGTTTAATTTTTAGTTAAAATGTAAAGGATAGATAGTTGGTGGATTGCTCAAGTATATCTTACACACACACTCTTGATAGAACTCTTGATAGAATTGCTTTCATAAAAGATTTTTATGTTTAGAAAAGAATTTTTATTTAGTAAAAGATTTTTCTTTGTGACAAAATATATACCTTGGTTTTTGGTATTTCTATCATGTATATCTTTTCAACCATAACCAAGTTTAGAGCTTAATGTCAAAAACATAGATATTACAATATGATTGTGTAGTGGATCATATCCATACACACTATGCTTTAAAATGAAATATCTTGTTTTTATATTTTGTGAAGTTATGAAAACCAAGTTTGAAAAATACATGTTTTGATTTTTGATAAAATTTGCAAGACGCTGAAATGATATGAATATGTTGATATATGTCTTGAAAATTTTTATCACAAGTTTGGTTTTCAATATAGAATGTTAAAACAAGTTTATGGAATTTTTATAAGTGTTAAAAGATTTTAAAATTAATTTTTAAACCAGTTTTCCAGACCTAGAACTGGCTGACAAGCTGGTCCGGTCGACCGGGCGGTCGACCGCACCATGGTCCGGTCGACCCACGGTCGACCGACGTGCACAGACTCGTGCACGTCTGGCAGCACAGTGGTCCGGTCGACCGGACGGTCGACCGCTGCAGAGAGTTCTGCTCTCTGGATTTCTGGGTCGACCGGGCGGTCGACCGGTATTGCCCAACGGTCATATTTTCGACCGTTGGCGGTCGACCGGCCGGTCGACCGGCAGCTCTGACAGACCCCAACGGCTATATTTTTCTGGCCTATAAATTTGGGGGTTTGGTCATTGTTTTGAGCTAAGATTTTAGAGACTCTTAGAGCCAGTTTTTCCCATACTTTCAGAAGAGTTTTTTTTTCACAAAATAGTGAGCAAATATTTCCTATCTAAAGGGAAGATTTTATAAAGAGTGTTTAAAGTGAATTCTTGAGTTTTTCACCATAGCTTTCATCCTTGTTTTTCTCACACCACACTTGAGCTATCCATTGATTATTCATCCTATAGGTGTGTTGTAGTGAGAGCTTTTAGGTGATCAAAGTGTTGTGATCACCAAAGACTTCATTTGTTCTTTGAGGAGACGGGCAAGTGTGCTCGTGGTGGTTTGGAGTTCGGTTGTGAACTCTTTGGATCGAGGTGCGGCCTCGGCAAGCTTGTGGGGCTTGCGTGTGTACGGGACTAGGGAGTCCGAGGGCTTGTAGGTGTTGCGGCACCGAGGAGAGATCCATTGGGATCTTGCATAGTGGAAATCCTTCGTGTGTCGAAGGCGGGGATGTAGAGCAAGTGTGCTCGAACCTCGAAACATACCCTTGTGTTTGCGATTGCCATCTCTCTCTCTATCTCCTTTATATCTTGCATAGCTTATATTGTCTTTACATTTACATGCTTGATATACCTTGTGCTTAATTGTTATATACTTGCGTGGGATTGTTGCTAACACTTGTATTCAACCAAGAGAGCCAACGTGGCACCTCAACCCATTCAAGGGGAATCAAGAGGGGTTTAGTCCAGAGCCTTGCAAAGGGAATTCGGCTACACTCTTGTGTTATACATAGTGTTTAGAGTAAAAGATTTAATTAGGTCATAATTGTTTTTAGCTTCCGCATCATTTGCATTATTTGGCATTAAGTGACCATTAGATTAGCCATCACCTATTCACCCCCCCTCTAGGTGAACTTACAGTTGTCACAAATATTTTGGGTGGAGACTTCAAGTGAAGCTCCCCCTCAACACATGCATATATCAAAGAGATACTCATACATAAATAAAAGGCACATATAGTATATGGAAATGAAACACATGCCAATCAACCATGCATAAATACACATATGCAATAGATATCCAAAATAAAATGGATGCCATAAAAAGTAACTCATGTTAATACAAAACATATAACCATAAAACAAACACATGTCCACATAATACATGTCCATAATAAAACAAAATACTACAACCCAAAAAAAAACACAAAATACAAAATAAAGTACTATAGCCCAGAGAGTCTCATAAATATCTCTCCCCCTTTTTGACATCATCAATAAAGGGAAATCACTCCTCATCGTCAGAATCGTCCTCCTCAGACGAGTCGTCCTCATCTCCTGCAGCAACCTCTACATCCTTATCAGCCATAACAGCATCATCATCATCCTCATCATCCTCCTCCTCAGAATCAATAGCAGCGACCGCTGGTTGTGGTGCTGGTGGAGCTGAAGGAGGCCTGGCCAGAAACGGAGGGCCGGAGGAAGGAAGTGGCCGGGCATACGCCGTAGGGTCTAGAGCCCGCATATTGTACTTCACATACAGTGCACCAAATTGCGAATCCATGTATCTCATGGAATCAGCAAAATAGCACATGTCGTTGCGAAGTCCATGGTAGCGAGTGTTCATCACCTCGCGATGTGCCGCTATCTCCGCAGTGATCTGGGTGTGGCGCTGCTGGATCTCAGCGGAAACCCAAGACTGATGCTCCTGGAACTGAGCTCGAAGCTCAGAAGAAATGAAAGCCTAGAGGTCAGATGGAATAGATGACCCTGGAGCAGAGGAAGACCCTGGAATAGAAGCGGACCCTGGAACAGAAGAAGAAGGAGGAAATGCAGGCTGTTGGGGTGCATCATGACGCATCCTAGCTTGCATCCTCTTCAGAAGAGTGCTGTTTAGGTTCACAGAGGGGTCTGTGGGTCTCACAGAGGACAAGTCAAAATCAAGTTGTTTTAGAAGATAAGAGATAAGCATCTCATAAGGCAAGTGCCTAGTGGGGACAAAAACATGATCTGAAGTCATGTGGGAGATGATAAACCGAGGGATGTTAATCTTGATGCCTTTCAGAAGGCAATAGATAATCAATGGGACAGGTCCCCGGCATGACTATATTCTCCCGACTTGGGCATGATGTTATAAAAGATAAACTTAGCGAGAACTTGAGCAGTGAGAGTGAAGTATCTCACTTCCTCATTTCTCACTAGTCCGGGGTTGTCATCCCTGTGAATCAAGGTTAACGCGGTGAGCGCAGACTCACCGGCCAGATACTCAAAGTCATGTAGGTCAAAGGAATAGACATCTACTCCCTCACAGGAGAGATACAGAAGATCAGCAAATTCTTGGAGAGAAATATCAATGTCTCTTCCAAGAACCCTAGACCTAACCCGGTTACCCTCATAAGACAGATTAGTATAAAAGTATGGTATGAGTGAGGTGTACACGGGTTCCCTAATGGACATGAAAAGATCCAGAGAGTTGTTCCTCAAAATTTGTGGTATATTAAGGTGTTCAAAACCTTGAAGAACCACACTTCTACCAGAAATTATAGTTCTCTCTGAAATGAGAATGTATCGATGTTCTGCATGGGTGGAAACAAAAGGAGATTTGATTTTGGTAGAGGAAGAAGGGGCTATGGATTTACCCTTCTCAGATCTAGATCTCTTAGGCATATTTAGGTTAAAAATTAGATCTAGGTCAAAATCCACAAAATAGACAAGGTAAAAGCTTGATCTAAACTAGATGAAAGGCAAGATCTAGATAGATAACAAGATTGAAAGCAAGATCTAATGAAAAAATATGATTTTTACCTTGAAGGGTTGAAGATCAAGAGCTTACAACCCAAAAATCCTTGAGAAAACACGTAGATCAGGCCTGAGACTGAAGATCCAGGAAATTATTAGAAGTTTTAGGGTTGGATTTGAGTTGGATGAGATGGATTAGGAGTTGTTAGGGTTTTTGAGAGAGGAAGAGTGAAGAGTCGGCGGAGGTGAGAGAGAGAAAATGAGAGATTAGGGCTTTAAATAGGGTGGGTAAAAAGCAGTTTCCCGACGCTCGGTCGACCGGTCCGGTCGACCGAAAATACCCGAGAGCACTGACAGACAAATCGGGCGACCGCTCCGGTCGGCCGGCATTGCCCAAAACAGACAAAAAAAATTTTAATTTTACTTTAAAAGATTATATAAGCAGATATGTATATTAATCAAAAATACCCTAAAAGATGTTTTAAATTCTTTTAATCATGCAAGTTATCCAAATCATCAACAATTATATCAATGTTTATTTAATTTAAATAAAGCAATGAATTTGAGATATTGAAGCCAAATACCCCGTGAAGGGTTCTGAACTTCTCCTCGAGATTCCTCTAGATATGAGTTGAGGCGCGCAATTGCTATCTCAATTTATTTGCTTTAAAAAGTTTTAAATATTTATTTAGTTTTGACAAAAAACACATATACAATCAATCTAGACATGTGGACATACAAGATTATATGTTAATATAAAACAAAAACATACATATACGCATGATGGAAGTGCAAGTTTACTCTAACATTTATCAATACAACAACATGGTAAACTAGCAATCCTATGCATATATATATAAACAAAATAAAACTTTTAAATGGAGAAATTACCAAAACCGAGTGCTTTCTCCAAAATAGGTGCCTCCATGATAGCGATGCAAGCGACGATATGTTCGTTAGGCATTGTTGCATCCACCACCCGGGCACCGTCTCCCCCTACGTCTTGGAGGTAGAAGACCCACCTGTATCAACTAAATTTGGTGTGTCTTTTGTACCCATATCTTTTTGGGTCCTTTAGGGTTAGTACCGGGGCGAACCCAAACATGTTTATTTGTCATGTTAAGCTTAGCAAAACAAAATTTTTCTAAATGGCCTTTGCGGCCACAATGAGTGCAAACATAAATCCTACCACTATCATACATGAAAGCATGTTTGTGAGTGTGTGCATGTTTTCGTGCATGTTGATGGTGAGTGTGTTTCCCTTGGGTTATTCCTTTGGGAAACCTAGAAGCAAATTTATTTAAATCAAATGCACATTTTTTAAGTGTTGAGTCCAAAACATCAACTCGTTTTTGGATCTCAATAAATTCATTTTTGTTACAAGATGAAATGGGGCTTTTTCCTTTAGAAGATATTTTATAATTTTCAAAGTCCTTTTTCATCTTTACAAAAGAGTTTTCTAAGTTATTTTTCTCTTTAAAACAAGATCAAATTTATTTTTCAAAGATTCATTTTCCCTTTTTAATTTCTTATTTTGAGATTGTGAAATCTCATACCTATGTTGTAATTCTTCAAAAAATTGTGCTAGTTCATCCATAGTCAATTCATCATCTTCTATGGAGTTATCAAGAATTACCTTAGTTGCATCCTCCCCATGTGCCATGAAGCACATGTGTGCGGCGTCATTCTCCTCTTCGGATTCCGACTCCGTATCATCCCAAGTGGCCACCATTTCTTTCTTCTTCTTTGGCCCATTCTTGGATGTTGTGGCTTGGAGAGCGGGGCAATCGGCAATGAGGTGTCCGATCTTCTTGCAATGAAAGCAAGGACCCGGCTCCTCTCTTTTTCTTTCAAATCTTCCTTGAGGTTTTCCTCTTTGGAAGTTGCTTTGTCTCCCCTTCTTGTAAAACATTTTGCCCACCTTCCGGATGAGCATGGCAAAGTCCTCATCGTAGTCTTCCGATGAGTCCTCCTCGTCATGGTTGGATGGAGTGGCTTTGAAAGCGAGGGCTTTCTTCTTTGGCGCCTCCCTTTCTTCTCTAACCTTCATCTCTATCTCATGGGTTTTGAGATTGCCGATGAAACCGGAGAAGTCCATCTCCTCCCGATCGTTGAGCTCTTTGAGGGTGGTTTTTTTGACTTCCCAAGCTTTGGAAAGAGCTCTAATGACCTTCCGGATCTTTTGGTCATTATCGATCGTATCACCTAAAGAAGATAGTGCATTAGTTATCTTGGTGAAACGAGTGAGCATATCATCAATACTTTCATTTTCAAGCATGTAAAAATTCTCATATTGAGAACGAAGCAAGTCAATCTTAGATCTCTTGACTTGGGACGTTCCCTCATGAGTAACAATCAAAACATTCCACACTTCAAATGCGGATTTACAATTAATGATGCGTGAAAGGTCATCTTCATTAAGGGCTTGAGTTAAAGCATATTGAGCCCTAGCATTGGCCTCATAGTCCTTGGTGGTGTCCTCGGGCCATGTTTTCTCATCGGTGAGAGGTTCTACAAAATCTTTGGTTATGGCCCTAGCTACTCTAACTCCTAGGGACTTAAGAAATAAGTTCATCTTGACCTTCCAAATGAAAAAGTTTAAGCCATCAAATTTGGGTGGGGACTTGATGCTAGAAAAGTCAAGGGATGCCATGAATACAAAGGTATAATGCACAAACAAATATAAATGCACAAAAAATAGCCAAATACAAGAATCTCCCTAAGGTGGTTAAACCAAATGTAAGGGTTAGGCTCTGATACCAATTGAAATCACCTAGAGGGGGGTGAATAGGTGAAGGCTATATAAAATGACAATAATGCGAATTTAAAACTATTTAAAATGATGAACACAAATAAACTACTTGCAAGTAAGTGAACAATATAAAAGAGCAAGTAAAAGAGATAGAGTTTAGAGAAATTTGATCAAACGCAAACACAAGGAATTTTTCCGAGGTTCGAGCCACGCTCTACGTCCCCGCCTTCACACTTGAAGGATTTCCACTATTGGTGATCCCACTGGATCGTCAATACAAGAACACACTTGTCCTATCTCTCGTGATGCCGCAACACCACTTGGAGCACACGCGCTCGCTTTGAGGCCGATGCCTCTACAACTTCGCTCAATGAAATAAGTTGATCACACTTGATCACAAAAGGCTCACTTCGCACAATCCTATAACCAATATGAAAGAGATGATACTTGAGATTGTGAAGTGCAAAAGACTAGAGAGAAGTAGAGAGGTTTGCTTCAAGAAAGTGTTGGAAACTTTTGGCTTAGAGAGAAAATCTTTTTCTAAAATGAAAGGCTTTTGAAAACTTGTAAATCTTATATGTAAATCTTATGTATTGTTTGTAAAATAGTCCCACTATTTATAGGGGATGGAAAACAACCTACACAGCTCAAAAGAGTCGTTGGGGTGAAACCCAACAAAATCTGTCCAGAAAAATAGAGCTGTTGGAGTCTGTCAGACTTTCTGACAGCTACCGGTCGACCGGGCCGGCCGACCGCCAACGGTCATAAATCCGACCGTTGGGGGAAACGGTCGGCCGACTCGGGCGACCGCAGCTCTGCCTGAGAGTGAACTCTCTTACGGTCGGCCGATCCGGTCGACTGGAATAAACAGAGAGCACTGAAATTGATCCCGGTCGTCAGGGCGGTCGGCCGACGTGCACACATGCACAGCCGTGCACGTCGGTCGACTGGGTCGGTCGACCGGACTCTGTCAGGTCTATTTTCCAGAGTCTGCTAAAGGGAAAGGAAATTTTGGTTAAAACATTTTTAGGTAAGGATTCCTAAAACAAGGTTCTAAGTCTTATAAAACTTAGAGTGTGATCATAGATCATCACTCAAACATATTAGGACAACATTTGATAAAAATCCTTTTTGATACAATGAAAAATGATTTTTCTAAAAACTGATTTTTTCAAACATGGTTTTTCTAAAAACTAAGTTAGAAATTTTGATATGAAAATTTTTTTGAAGCCATGAAGCAATACTAAGTGTGTGTGTGATACAATCCCAAATATTCTACCTCTATCATCTAGGTTTTGACAAAATCATCTAAAAATAAAAACTCTAAAGAAAATTACAACTCTTGTGTTCTTCTTCTTTGTATGATCCGGGAGCGCTTCTATTGTGCTAGGCTCGGGGATCCAAATCCTTTGCGGCGTCTAAAAGCGTGAGTCTTGAGTTGGAGCCGTCAAATCAACAAATGTATTTTCCTGAAACTTATGTAAACAAGGTTGTTAAAAACATAACTAAATATGGTTTGTTATCATCAAAATGTCCGGGCTAATGGCCTTTGGGCCAACAGTGGTTTGATTGATCCACGAAATGTGGCCCAATCTAATTTGTGTGAAGTTCGGAGGAACCCACCAGAAATCTCTATAATACAACCCACTAAAATAATGTATATATGAATAATTTTTATTAAGAATTTTACCCTATCTAATTTTCACATTTCACAAATAATTTCAGAGTCAATTTTATCAACACCCTTGTCCCAAAATGGAGTGTAAAAAGATGGAATGACTGATTTGGACTCAAGAAGTACATAAACTAATACCGACTCAGGAAAGTGACTTAAGTCGAGTAAAGATTCAGGAGTCGAGATTGGCTCAGGAAGTGGGTCCAAATCAAGAAGTTGAAACTCAAGTCCACATTCATTTTCCCACAACGGAATGTTACTTCTTAAGGTTGGTGATTCCAGTTCAAGAATGACAGGTGTGGGAATCAAAACTGACTCTAAAATATTACTCAAGTTGGGTAACAAAACAGGAGTCAATATTGATACAGGAATTTGAACATGATCACAAATTTGAGAATCTAGGTCATATTCCTCATTGAGATCAATTTCATAAAAATAAGAACTTACCAATTTGTCAATGGAACTTTCAAAAGTATGAAATTGGTCAAGTTCAATTTGTTGATCATAAAAGATTGGTGATTCAATTTCATGATAGATTGGCACAGGATCCAATATTGACTCAGAAAAAGGATTGAAGTGAGGTAAAGATATCAGAGTCAATATTGAATCAAGAAGTTGAATTGAATTACCAAGTTGAGATTCATTATCACATTCATTCTCAAGTACAATTTTAGGAAAAGGATAATTTGCCAAAATGTCAATATGGTTCTCCAAATTTTGATATTAGTCAAGTTCAATTGGATGTTCTGAATTGAATCTTGGCTTTCAAAATAACAAGAGTCCTGGATCAAATCAATAGAGTTAGAGATATATGAATTGGCTAAAGGTTGATAAGAGAGAGTTTCCTCATTCTTATAAATGTTGACCAATTGACTCAATTGTGTTTCCAACCTATTGATAGACTGAGTAGAAGATTTTTGAAATTGTAGCTTGGACTTTTACAAGATTTCTATACTCTTTTCTAGATATGATGTATCTTCAGGTGGATGTTCTAGAAAAGGAGTGTAGGGATCTTGATTTTGAAAAATTTGTGAAGAGTGTGAGTCCAACATGTTTTGAGAATAACGCTCAAACTCACGCATGCATTCCATACTCGGTTCCAGGGCAGATGGTTGTTCATTTTGAATAGGTGAAACTGAGTATGGACCTTGAAAATATTGTGGAATTGGTGAGGCCAACATTTTCTGAAATTGTTGCTCGGTCTCTTGCATATTAGCTTCTATACTCTTCTCCAACTCAGATTTTTCTTCAATGGATTGGTCTAGAACAGGAAGCGAAATCGGAGAATGAATATTGTGAAAATTGTGGACAAGGTGGACACTGTGGACAAGGAGGTTGAAAATTTGGCTCGGGAGAGGTGAATCTCCATTGACTCTATGAAGAGTTAAAATTATTTTAAAAATTAGGGTCATAAGATTGGGGATATGGGTTGTATTGATTCGAATAAATCCAACCTAGCATATTTGGTTGGTTCATATTGTAAAAAGCCAGGTTGGAATTATCCGAATCAAATGGGTCGGTGTGAAGTATGGATTCATATTAGATTGAAAAAATTATTGTTATTGAATTCCATTTCACAAATAATCACAAACAAAAAAGAAAAAGCAAACAACAAACAAGAAAAAAGAAAAAATCAAAAACCAAGCCTATACTAAGGTTGACCTGGACCTAGACGACTCCTAACTGATCGATTACCCTGAGAAGGTTGTTGTATGAATCTGACCACAAGCTAATCGGCCAGGTAGGGGCAAAATACGATGGGAGGTATCCGTGCGTAAGCAACGGGCCTTAATTACGTCAAACCACGGTATCTTCGAGGCGTAGCCTCTTAATCCCCAACCTTAGACACCGATTTCACAAGAGTAAGATTCAAAATAAGTTTCACCCTCGGTCAATCTCTTAATGAGTCTGAGATATCCCTAGGGACCAACGTCTATCAATTTTTAGTAGAGCTTGGGTTGTGTGAGTGTGGAGGTGGTTTCTAGGCTAAGGAAGGGTGATGAAATTCTCACCTTATCTTGTATTGGGTTTTGCCCTTAATTTCAATTCGTGCAAGTGTGCAATATAGACAAGAATAACACACAAAGCGAGTAAATCACCTATGTGTTTGTCCTATAATATATGCGATGTCATATGTACACCTCAATCCAGATCACAACAACAGAACAAATACAGTATATTGGAATTGACTTGACACGTGCCTAAATGCAAATATCTAAACCGTATTAAAAACGTCCAATTACCGTATTTTAGTTTTTTTAATTATTACAGTGTGTAGGCAATCAAAACAGAAAATTAGCAGCAGAATATATCAATATATGCAACTTGCAAAGTCCCTGCAAAAGACAAAGTACAAATGCCACCAAATTGCCACGTTTTCGCGACTTTTCTTTGATTTCCGCGGCAAAGTTTTAGAAGCAAACTTTCTGCTTTCTAGAGCAGGGAGAGGCAAGCAAAAATAGACTTCTGCAAATCAAAGATTCTGTAAAAATTGCCCTGCACACAAAAATAGAGAAGAAAATGTTAACAAAAACGTGAAATCAAAACCATTCCCTTCCTTAGCAATGGTGCCAAAATTTGATCGGGGCGAAACCAACACTTGAAAATATATGTTTTATGAAATCAGTATAATTATATATGTGTGATAATGTTCCCTCGATACTTCCGTTATAGCATTGGCTCAACGGGTCAAACCCACAGGGACAAGAGGCGATAGAAGCATTAACAGTTTATGTTCACGTTGATTGTTAACAATTCTTCTTTGTTAAAGAATGAGAAAAGTAAAATAAAAAGAAAAGAAATCTAGAAGTGATAGGTGAAGAAGGCGATAAAACGACAATGTGAAAACGAAGTGGTTGCGGAGTCGGTAAAATAAAGGCAAGAAAGGTGAAGTGATTTAGAAAGTGGGTTCGAAAACAAAAAATAAATGAGACAAAGTTGGTAAAAGGGTTTTGAAATTAATTTTTAAAATAAGATTAAAAAAAACTCATGGCTACTAACTATTAATTGCTCCACTAACCATACTAACCTCTTAGTGATAGTTGCCTCACATGGATCCTTGACTATCACTAATCCTTGGCTTTAAGAGACGATACAGAGCATGGCTCATAAGAAGGTTCTTCCACATTCAAACCACACATCCATTCTACACAATCAAAATACAAGCTACTATTAGATCATCAAAATCATGTAGATGTGAGCATGAAATAAAGTTAGCATTGCAAGTTAGCAAGTTAGTGGGTTAGATGTTAGAAATGTTAGAATATTAAAATCTATCATCATGAGTCATCAATGGCTCTTGCAAGAGCAAAGCCTTATAGAGGCTATTAGATTCATATGAATTATCAAGTAAGTAGTTAGATGGTTAGTAATTAGTAGTTAGATTGCCATGAGAAAAAAAATTAGCTAAGCATCATGTAAAAGATAGATATATTACAATAAAGAAGAAAGGAGACACCTTTACATAGATTGTCACAATTTATTACATCAATCTCTCTCTTTCTCTCTCTGAATCTCTCAGCTCTAATATATGATCTAAAAATGAAAAGAAAATACAAAAGAAAAGAAAAGAAAAGAAGAACACTTATACTAACCTACACTAAAAGATAGAAAACCTAACCTATTTCTCAATCTGCATGCGTTTCGGGTCTCTACAGGGCTATTTATAGGCATTAGGAGCTTCTAGAAGATGAGACGAGGCCATGCGTCGAAAATCGACGTGTGGGCTCACCATATTACCATGAAAACTTGGCTTTTGCCACATTTTCGTGGCAAAACCAGGGACTTAGGTCCTTGGTTTTGGCGAGTAGTTTCGTCTCGCTTCGAGGACTTTTCAGATATGCTCAGATTCGGTTATTTGGGTCCAGATTTTTGTCAGACACCCGCCAACATCTACATTCAATGTGTCTGCTAGAAACTCTCTAGCTTAGCCTCCAAGAAATCCGGATTTAATTACCCGAAAATGAGTTTAATTAAGCTCTTATTACTTCTTTACCCCTAAACTCTTGATTTATCTGCAAAGTAGACCAAAACACAATTAGAAATGATATTTTATTCATAAATCGGTAGAAAAATTTGATGTTATAATGGAGAATTGTAGATTAATCAGAATATCATATTATGGAGGGTTTTCATTTTAAAGAGAATCGGATTTGTGTTATAAGGACTTCTTTTAGAGAGAAGGTCATTAGAGATTTGCATAGAGGTGGACTAGGAGGACACTTTGGAAGAGACAAGATAATGGTTAGTGTAGAAGAGAGATACTACTGACCATAATTGAGAAAGATCATGGCTACCATTGTGAGGAGTTGTTCAGTTTGTCAAGTTTCTAAAGGACAAGCACAAAATACGGGCTTGTATACGCCTTTCCCTATTCCTAAAAATATTTGGAAAGATTTGTGCATGATTTTTGTGTTAGGACTTCCTCTCACACAAAAAGACATGGATTCAATTTTCGTTGTGGTAGAGCGATTTTTCAAGGTGGCACAATTTATCTCTTGCCGCAAGACTTCTGATGCACCTCACGTGGCCAAATTATTCTTTCAAGAGATTATGAGATTGCATGTGTACCAAGATACATTGATTCAGATCATGACAACAAGTTCTTGGCTACTTTCTGAACTACCTTGTGGCAGAGACTTGATACATCATTGAAGTATAGTAGCACAATATATTCTCAAACCGATGAACAAACGAAAATTATCAATCGCACTTTAGGCAATTTACTACAAGGCATATGTGGAGAGAAACCAAGAGCGTGAGGTCAAGTTTTACCTCAAGCTAAATTTACTTACAATAGCACGGTCCATAATTCAATGGGTATGTCACTGTTTACAATTGCCTATAAAAAGGTACCTCATCATCTCTTAAATTTAGCTAAACTACCAAGTGGGGAGAAGTTTAGTAGTGCAGCTAGTGCCATGGCCAAACAAATCCTAGATGTTCAAGAAGAGATTCAATTGAAGCTGGAGAAATCCGATGCAAAATATAAGACGACAACTGACAAGAGGGGGCGTGAGAAAATCTTTTGTGAAGGAGACATGGTGATAGTGTACTTATGAAGGGAGAGAATTCCTGCTAGTGCTTATAACAAGTTAAAGTCAAAGAAATATGGGCCGTTTAAGATCACGAAGAAGATTGTGATAATGCTTATATTGTGGATTTTTCGAGCGATATAGCGATGTCCAAGACATTCAATATGGCAGATCTCTACGCATACCATCCTTCCAAGTAGTTGTACCCAGAATATAATTAGAGGGCGAGTTCTCATGAAGAGAGAGGGGCTGATGTAGGAATCGGGGCAACGGAAAAGCTGATACAACTGCAAATACAACAACAAATACATATTAATTGACTAACCCCAAATATTAGTTGACTAGGTCTCTAAACAGAGAGATAAGTTATTTCAGGAGTCGACTTACTAGTTGACTAGAGTTTCTTAGTCGACTAACCAATCTTAGTTGTCAACCAGTTTTGTGCAACAGAGAGTAGGAAAACTTTTTGGACTTCTTATTACTCGACTAGTCTTTTCTGGACTTCTTATTAGTCGACTAGTCCCTAGCACTAGTCGATTAATGCTGTCAGCAATTATTTTTAGATTTTGTTTAGAATTTCGTTTCCAGGTCCAATTGGGTTTCAAATCATTTCGTTTTTATTTCTTTAATTTTAGTTTCCTAGTTAGATTAAACTACTTTTAAAGCCTATTTAAGGCCATTGTATCTTTATTTTTAGATCAACTTTTGATCAATACAATTGACTTTTTCTTTTTAATTTGCTCGCGGATTCAAGTTGTTCTCTTTTGCTCGTGGATTCAAGTTGGATTTGAGTATTTTTCCTACCTGAAGGTTTCTTTCAGGGTTCATCACCGATAGAATGAGATCTAACTGGCATCTTCGCTTCCTTGTCTGCGTCAATTATTGATATATATGTCTTGAAATTTATATTATAATATTTGAGTTATATGTTTCTTCTCATTATATTATATCTCTGATCAGCATTTTTGCTTGTTGTAATCAGATTGTAAAGGTCTATAAAATGATTCACATCTCAACTTTAACAGCCACACAACAGGCTTAATTTTGTATCAAATTGTTCATGTACAGCAATTTCCCCAAATAATAGATTAATTACACATCAAAAAGGCCAGATCAGATCATTGTTCTTTAGCTTGATCATTGTTCTTTAGCTTCCATCAACACAACAGTTACTAATAAACCCAAAGTATTCCATCTTTCATAGTTAAACATAGTTCTTGCATTCACATTACAAATATAATCGTACACAAACACCACCACCACCACCACCTCTATTTCTCTCTTACAGAGACAATCCAGAGTCCTCATCCTCCTCAAGGGTGGAGGTGTACACAAAGTAGAGTGACCAAATAAGCCCGAACACGCCGACCAGAATCCAACCCAAAAGGTTGTTGCTCAGCCCAAGGCCGAGCCCGGTCCCTTCCGTGCTCATCCTCTCGTCCACCAGCGCCAGCACCGGGCTCGACACGCTCGTCACGCTCGCGGCCGCCAGCATTGACGCCCCGGCCGCAGCCCCCTTGCCTTGCCCCGCCGCGGGCTTCTCCGACGAGCACCTCACTCTCCCACCCCCAACTCCAATTTGTGGCAAGCCTACCACATGGATAGAGAGAAAATATTGTTAGTGTCAAATTTAACTATGTACCTAATAGCTCGAAATAGCTAGCTAGTTCGATCACCTAGCACGGGTGAGGATGAGGCGGCGGTCTTTCGCGCCATGGCGGTGCCGGTGATGGCTGGGGTCACTGTCGAGGCAGTGATGCTGGCCATCACTGAAGTTGGAGAGAGAGAGAGAGAGAGAGAGAGAGAGAGAGAGAGAGAGAGAGAGAGACCACGATGAAGTTTGAGATTCGGGGATTGGATGCACAATTGAGATAACAAGTGTGGTGGCTTGGTATATTTCCTGGATGCTAACTAATTCGTGTGACGGAGATTGCTGGCGGACGATCTTTTAAAGCCTCATCCTCTTTTGTCCAACCGGTGTCCGCCACGTGGACACGTCTTCATCCATGTCATGGGGGAGTGGCTTCCACTAGGGCTTATTTGTTTGTCTGAAAGCCGGCTGGGCGTGGGTTTTTTTCTTTGAATTTTGTGGGCTATCTCTGATTTTCTCGTGCTGAGCTGTTTGTTTGGCAAGAAAAAAAAACTCAATAAAATTTTAACAGTTTTTTATCTGGGTTATCACAATTTTCCTCTCAAAATTAGAGAAAGAACTCCAGGATTTCTGAGAATCTGATTGTTGTAAAGTCTATTTTTTTCCAACAGGAAACCGACCTTCGCTAGATTTCAGTGAGTTATTTTTCTTACCAAACAGGCCTATAGATGACACCCAAGTCAAGCATATAGTGTCATCTCCTTGATATCATCGGATCCTAGGTGTAAAAATGTGAAATAAAAATAAATTATGTGTTGATGATATGACTTAAATTTGACAGTTCTATTATATGTCACCTATACTGCACATTATCCTAAAAAATCCTCATCTAATTTTCTAAAAACACAAAAAGTCTTGTTCTAATCTATATAAAAAATAAAATACAACTGCCCAATTTTAAAGAATAAGTTTGGATTTTATATGTGACTCTTCTTTTAGTTTAGGGAATGCAAGACTTACTCAAGCCTTTTATCCCTTTTCTTCACCTCAAACACCGTGTATAGCAAGTTGAGAGTGAGTCGTGAGAAATCTCATATTCAAGGTTCGATTATGACTTTTTTTTTTTTGAAAAAAAAAAGGTTTAAAAAAAATGTTATAACATATCCTTGAGAAATTGTTTTATATGAAATTGGTAGATTTTCATTTCAAAATAATAATAAAAAGGATTAGATTTAAGTTTAAATAGATTAAGCTTAAACTTAACGCTGGCAGCAGCACAAAAAAGGAAAAGAAAGAAAAACTTGCAGGAACAAGAGAGAAAAAAGCTAAGGTGGTGTATGTGCTCCGGCACACTTGGAAGGCGCGCAACGTGAAGGTTTTTGAAGGAAAGTTGAAGCGCCCAGAAGTTGTTCGACGAAATGCTCAAGTGGAAAATAGCAACAAACCGTGGCAATTCAGATGGATCATGCGGCATCAAGATGAATTGAAGCAGAACTCTTGATGGAGGAGTGGCAAATGTCGCTACATGCTGCGGATTCGTGCTACGAAATGGACTGGGGGTTGTGGTTTGCGCGAGCTACTTGATGGTGAAATCAACGAATGTGCGCTACAACACAAATGGTCTTCAACGGCGATTTAAAACTGCTGTAAACAACGAGACGGCGGGTCAAAAATTGCCGTCTGTCCAGGCGAGGTTAAAAATTCATGACAGTTTTAGCCCGCCGTCAAACCAAACATGTCTCAACAGTTCTGAGAATAACGACCATGAACACAGGGATATATTATTTTAATAACTGTCGTAAAAGATGCAAAAGTAAAATTGTGTCTTTTTTATCAAATTTCAAAATTTTAGCCTTTGATGCGCGTCGGTTGTGACTCAACGTGGAAGTCCATTTCTTCTGTAGTGTGGACGCTTTGATACAACAGTTCTGGAAGAGAGAGAAATAAAAGTTAGATATTTCCAAAACTCTTGATTAATTGTAGTTTTAAAGGAGATTCTCTAACGCGTTGTCACGTCTATTTTACAAGATAGCTCGTCAAGTTTCATATATTGCCAAACTATTTCTGAGAACATTGAGGAATTGCTAGCGTTGATGACCGGATGGCGGGCATCTCACACACTGAGAGAAGGAAATTAGGCCGCTGAAGCAATCCATGTTTTCAGTAGAGAGAAGGATTTGGTTCTCAAGCACATTGTCAGCACATTTCACTAGACAAAATAGAAGGGACAAACTAATTTCAAAAGAAGAAAAGTTCACATTACAAAATTGGGAGCTTCTCTTTCACTTGTCTTGGATTTCCACTCAAACTGACCGCGCTTTCTAAAGCGGATTGGCAGCCCCTTCTTGTTCGAATTGATAAAAGCCTAGTTGCATGAAAATAACATTCATCATCTCATGAACGTAGATTAATTCTAGTCAACTCAAATCCTCACCAGTCTTCAACAATATTTCATGTCATTTTTCTATTTACCACAATGGGTTGTAGAGCATATAGATAGACTGAGAAGCGCTTTCTTTTGGAAAGGAGAGAGGAATGTCACTGGAGGACAGTGTTTGGTCAATTGTGAGGCTTTTTGTTCTCTACATGCCTCGGGCGGTCTTGGGATTCGTAGATTGCGAGATTTTAATATCTCACTTATCCAAAAGGTGGTGGAAGCTTTTGACAAACTACCAATCTCCATGGGTAAAGGTGGTCCTTCATAATTACGATCGTCGAGGTAGGCCATTAGACTTGCAGGATAAGTTACTGGGGCGAGTGTCTCCATTTTACTGTGGTGTTCTTAAAACAGTGAATGCTTTCAAAGTCAGATTGAGGATCTTTAGTGGGCAAGGGACCACAATGAAATTTTGGAAGGATCGCTGGTTGGCAACATTCCCCTTGTTGTTGCTTTTCTCAGTTTTTTCGACATGGCAGCTGACAAGGATGCATGGGTTAGTTCACAAATCCAAGATAACGATTGGGGTCTTTCCTTTAGTCATCCACTTTCCCCTATCAGACTATATATATTGGCAGTACTTATGGGTGTATTTCAGGGACATGTTTTGGGATACTTTGGACCAGGTGATTTGGAGGGTCGGTTCCTCAGCTTCTTTCACAGTTAGTTCCCAACACAAGTTGATACTACCATTGCAACCTCAGGATAAAGTTGCAAAGTTGTTTTGGAAGGCAAAGCCTCCTCTTAAAGTCAAAATTACTACTTGTTTAGCAGTTCATAAATGGCTTCTCACAGGCCTCTACTTACAGAGATGTCATATCAGACCGCCATCTCTGTGATAACTACCCAGAGTCGTCTTCTCACATTTTTCTATCTTGTATCTTTGCTAAGAGAGTATGGGCCTTAATTTTGTCTGGGCTGGCTCTTCCCTCTTGGCACACTTCCCTTCAGGAATTATTGGAGGACTGGCAGACATTTTCTATTCCTGGTGAGTATCAGAAGACATGGGATTATCTTGTTCTGGTAGTAGTGTGGTCCTTCTGGATTTAGGACAACTCTAGAGTTTTAATCAAAAGCAGCTTTCTCCGGACTAAACTTCACATCGGGCAATATTTTACTCGGATGTTTGATCTAAAAATTTTGTGTAACTTTGCTTTCCTTTTCTTCTTCCTTTTTCTTGTAAGTCTTGTACTTTCTCTTCGTGAATCTGCTTGGTGATCGTATAGTTCTACTTTATTGTACTGTTTTTTCTTTAATATTATTTAGATCGGACCATTTTGGGTCCCATTTTCTTCTCAAAAAAGGTAATTCTTGCTATTTAAACCTTCAATTATATCTACAACATCTCAAGTTCCATGATTTTTAGCATAAATTTGAATCTAAGACTTTTATGACCCTTTATCACTAATTTATTAGTGACTCAAACTCACTTGGCTGGACGACTCAAACTTCATTAGAAACCAAATACACAAACAAATAAAATAAATAATGTATTCACATTCAAACATGATTAGTTACAAAAAAAATACAATGAAACAAGCTTAAACTAACCAAGTCATAAAATTTTTGTGTTATATCATATATTTAAAAAGTGGATTGTCCATGGAGTCAAAATAGCAGCGGAGAGGATCCAAAAACAAATAAATACGAATATCAACTACTCTCCAGCCTCCCTCCTCCACCACCACCTCCTCCTCCCTTGTCTCTGTTTGTGCCAACCCAAGCCAACCTCAACGTCCTCCGGCTCTTCCCCTGCCTTAAGAAACTCTTCTCCCTCTCCCTCTCCTCCTCCTCCTTTGTCGTCGATATCGTCCCGGGCAGTGTTGAAATATCTAATTAAAATGAATGTGAATGTGATTTATGGCATCAATTTTTGAAAGTGGAATAGTTATCATAAAGTGGAGAAGTAGAAGAGTCATTATAAAATGGAGAAGTGAAAGAGTTATCATAAAGTTTTAAAAGAATAATAGCCACAAACATATTTATTTATTGTCATTTATTTATGACATTAAAATAGAGAGTGATGTGGATGGTTAAGACGTTTGTAATTTTTTTCTTTGAAGGTTATAAAAAGGTTGTTGTACCTCTTTATTTTTTAAGCAAAAAAGTTGAAAGAGAATTAAAACATTAGAAGAATGAAGCACTTGTCTATTCTCTTCTCCACTTAAAAAGAAAACCTGATTGAAGTATATTAGTCTGTAGAATAATATAGAACAATGATATCAGAGCCTGTTAGATCTATTCTTCCATTTTCTATTCTCCTAATGACCTCCACCAATAATCTCGTCAATTCACAAGTATTCAAGTTATCAAAGGATAAATATGAGAGTTGATCAATTCAGATGAAAATATTTGGTTCTCAAGAATTATGGGAACTAATTGTTGATGGGTGCATTGGACTCACACCGGTGATAGAAGTCGCTTACACCACCAATGAGAAGAACACTCTTAAGGAGCAAAGAAAGAGGGACAATAAGGCTCGTTTCTTACTTTATCAAGGGTTGAATGAGTCTACGTTTGAGAGAGTTGCTGAAGTAAAGAAGAGCAAGGAGGCAAAGAAAAATTCTTTCCAGTATTTACAAAGGAGTTGAGCTAGTGAAACGAACTCATCTTCAAACTCTGAGGGGCGATTTTAAAGTTGCCTGCATGAATGATGAAGAAAATTTCTCTAATTATTATTCTCAATGAATAGTAATTGTGAATAAATTGAGGGAAAATAGAGAAAAGATGGAGGATGTCCAAGTTATGGAGAAGTTGCTCCGATCCCTTACACAAAAGTTTGAAGACATGGTGACGGCATTGAGGAGTCGAAGAATTTAGAGGAGATCTCAATAGAGAAGCTCTTGATATCTCTCCAAGTTCATAAGCAACACATACAAAAGAAAACTAGTTCCACAGTTTTAAAACAAGCATTAGAGTCAAAGCTAACTCTAAGTGATTATGGCTTACATAGTAGAGGTCATGGCATAGTAGAGGTCATGGTCACAGTAGAGACAAAGGATGTGGTTTCCCAACAATGAACCACTTAAAATCAAATGGAGGTCCAAAGCTTCAGAGGTCGAAGAGAAAACAATTGGGGGAGATTCAAATCTGGGTGTGAAAACAACAAGGACGTTTAATGCTATAACTGTCAAAAATTTGGAGACTATGCCTTGTTTGCTAGCACATAACCGAAAATCTTACCAATCTTACTGAAGTGACAAATGATGAGGATAATAACTCTACTTTTCTTCTTTTTTCATGATGATTCAAGTGTTCATAATGAGTTGGGGAGTACACAACTCCCCAACTCAATCCTCTAAGTCAATTGAGATAACAAATTCTAGATGATCAAGAGATCATAAATACTCTCTTTGCAACTCTCTTACAAAAATCTTATAAAGTAAAATGTAAACTTGAAACTCAAGGATGTAAGTGAGAGTGTAAATCACAAAAAAAAAAAGATTTTAAAAGCAAAAAATTTCAAATAAAACTTTGAAAATAAGAGCACAAAAGAAAACTTGAAACTTTTTACCTTTGAAAGAAAAAACTGAATTTTTAAATAGAATTTGTTATTGTGAAATATTCAATCTCATAGATCCTTTATATAGATTTTAGAAAAATACTTTTAGAATAATTTTACCTGGTCTAAAAAGGAAGAAATTGACCCTAAAAATTCAACTTTCTACGTTTTAAAAGAAAAATGTTTAAAACAGATTTAAAAGAACTAGTCATTACTGGCAATCTGGCAATCTGTCAGTCGACCAGCCGGTTGACCGGCCATTCAAAAAAATTTGACCGTTAGCTCTCAGTTGACCGTGTTTAACCAAGATCAAACTAGTTACAGTCGGTTGACTGCCCGGTCGACCGCAATAAGGGTCGGTCGATCGGTCAATCGGTTGGGAATGTGTACAATATGCACACCCCAATTACCAGAGGTTCGGTTGACCGTGCGGTCAACCATTCTGGCCTGTAGCAGGCACGGTCGACCGCCCAATTGACCGACCTAGGCCAAAAACTGGGTTAAAGTAATTTTTGAAGTTAAAGAAAATTTTCAAATAATTTTTGTTTGAATTTTGAAAGAGAGAAGACATGTATAGCCATGAGATACAAGTTCTAAACTGAGATAGAATTTTTTAAGAAAATGTGAAACAAGTATCAAAACTAAGCATGTCAAAACCATACTTTTGAAAACGTGCACTTTTGTGTGTGTATATCTTTGAGCCTCAATTCTATATTCTAATCTTTAACAAACTAGTTTCTTATAAGGTTCTAATTGACTACAAGAATCCTCAAGAGGGCTTATCTTATAGTGATGTTTGAGCGACGCTGAGTGCTTTGAGTTATGATCCCGTTCTTGAGTACCCTTGAGCCATCAACACCTTCCTTTAGAGGAAGAAACCTGTTAGATTTTCTTGAACCCTGTTAGATCTTTTTGAATCTTGAAATACACTTTTGAACTTGATTAGTACCAAACTTCATATGCTTTGTTATCATCAAAACACAAAACAAAGGATTATAACCTTTGGGCCAACAATCTCCCCCTTTTTGATGATGACAAAACATATAAGCTATTTAAAAGAAAATCTAGGAAAAAGCTTTGTAAAAACTCTCCCTCAAGTTATGCTAGCTATCAAGTACAAGATGTCAACAAGTTAATGATAAAAGCATTGTATAAGTGCATGATTAAACAAATACCAATAAATACTCATAAATACTTCTCCCCCTTTTTTGTTATGCATCAAAAAGGATAAGCAAAAATAATCAAAAATTAAAACATATGTAGATTTATCAGAAGGAAAACTCATGAATTAACAATACAAATATTTAATTCTCCATAATGAAAGAGAATCAGTTAAAATCAAGTGGCTTAGTAAAAATATCTGCTAGTTGAAAATCAATTGAAACATAATCAATTTCAATATCACCTTTCTCATAGTGATCTCTAAGAAAGTGATATCGAATTTCTATTTGTTTTGTCTTACTATGTTGATTTGCAATTTTAATCATATGAATAGTACTATTATTATCACAAAATATCTTAATATGATCATAATGCAAATCATAGTCAAAGAAAGTATGTTTCATCAAAAGGACTTGTGCACAGCAAGCCCCGGCTGCAACATACTCCGTCTTGACGGTTGAGAGAACTACAAAATTTTATTTCTTTGAAGATCATGAAATAAGACAATTTCCTGAAAACTGACAAGTTCCACTTGTACTCTTTCTATCCACTTTACAACTGGCATAGTCAGCATCCAAAAACTCATCATGAAAAATTATCCGGTCTTCAGATACCTCAAGCCCATTCCAGTAGTACCCTTAAGATATCTAATAATGCATTTTACAGTAATCAAGTGAGACTATTTAGGACAAGATTGGAATCTAGCACATAGACATATACTAAACATGATATCCGGCCTCTTAACTGTTAAATAAAGTAAACTACCGATCATACTTCTATAAAGTTTAATGTCTACATTTATACCTTATTCATCCTTGTCAAGTTTTGTTGTGATAGCCATGGGAGTTTTGCTCATCTTTGCCCCTTGATGTCCAAATTTCTTGATGAGTTTCCTTGCGTACTTGGCTTGATTTATAAAAATTTCATCACTCCTTTGCTTGATTTATAGTCCAAGGAAGTAGTTTAGCTCCCCGTCATAGACATCTTAAACTCATTTTTCATGCATGATTCAAAATTTTTGCAAAGCTTTCAATTAGTAGATCCAAATATAATATCATCAATATAACTTTGAACAATAAGAATATCACTATCTACATGTTTTGTAAACAAAATGGTATCTATTTTATCTTTTACAAAATCATTTGAAATAAGAAATGTTGAAAGTCTTTCATACCAAGCTCAGGAGCTTATGTTAAACCAATAAAGCTTTATCTAATTTAAAAATAAAATCTGGATGTGTAGGATCAACAAACCACGGGTTGTTCAACATACACTTCCTCTTCAATAAAACCATTTAAAAATGCACTTTTGACATCTATTTGAAAAAGTTTGAAATCTTTATAAGAAGCAAAAGTAAGTGTAATCTGTATAGCTTCAAGCCGTACTATGGGTGTAAAGGTTTTCTCACAATCAATAATTTCGATTTGGGTGTAACTTTAGGCCACTAACCTAGATTTATTTCTAACAACATTACCCGACTCATCCAACTTGTTCCTAAAAATCTATTTTGTACCAATTGTTGGTCTATCATGGGGGTCTAGGAATAAGGTACCAAACTTGGTGGCGCTCAAATTTATCGAGCTCTTCTTGCATTGCAAGTAATCAATATGAATCGCCCTCGGCTTCGAGGATATTCTTTGGTTAATTGTGAGAAATAAAAGCAAAATGACCATAAAAATCATAGAGTTTAGAGCGAGTAGTTACCCCCTTTGATACATCACCTATGATTAGCTCCTTGGGATGACTTGTAGCGGATCTCCAATCTTTTGAAAGTGGTAGTGTTGGTGCCACTTCAACCTCTTAAATTTCACTTTGTTTATCAAGCTATAGCTTATCTTCTTGGATAGGTGAGTCCTTCAAAGTTACTTTCTCCATGTCTTCACCTAAAAAATTAATCTCTACAACATTCTTAATAAAAGCATTAGATTCTTCAAACTTAACATGCATAGATTCTTCAATTGTCAAAGTAGATTTATTGAAAATTCTATAAGTCTTGCTAGTATTAGAATAACTAACAAAAATAGTTTCAAAAGGTTAACATTAAATTTACCTAAGTTATCTATGGTGTTTAAAACAAAACATTTGCATCTAAAAACTCTAAAGTAAGAAATATTATCAAATAGTATATTTCAAAAGAAGTTTTAAAAGTATTTTTACAAAAATAAATTCTATTTGATATGTAACATGAAGTGTTTATGGTCTTGGCTTATAAATATTGAGGGAGTCCATATTCATTAATTATTATCCTAACCATTTTTTGAAGAGTACGATTCTTCCTTTCAACGACTTCGTTTTATTGTGGAGTTCTAGGACAAGATAATTCATGCATAATTCCATTTTCTTCACAAAATATAATAAAAAAATGGTTAATGAATTTACCACCTCTATCACTTCGTATACGCAAAATTGAAAAACCTTTTTCTTTTTTAACCCTTTTTCTAAAAATATTAAAATGCAAAAAAGCTTGATCTTTATGTTCCAAAAAGAAAACCCATGTAACATGAGAAAAATCATCAATCAATACAAAAATAAAATAGTTTCCATTTAAACTCTTAGTTTTCATAGGACCAAACAAATTCATGTGGATTAACTCTAATGGTTTAGATGTCATGATATCCTTGATTGATTTTAAAGAGGACTTAGTTTGTTTTCCAAGTTGGCACGCATCACAAATGCGGTCCTTTTCAAACTTCAAGTAAGAAATACCCTTCACTGATTCCTTGAAGTTAATTATATATAGATGATCAAAAGATACATGGCCTACTCTTCTATGTCATAACCAAGAATCCTCATTAAAAATATTTAAACATGTAGCATTACAATCTAAATTTAGCATATCAATAATATATACATTATTTTCACGAAATCTGAAAAGAATGCAAACATTGGTTTTATCATCTAAAACATCGCAAGAAGAATCATCAAAAATAACTTTAAAACCACGATCACAAGTTGATTAATACTCAAGAGGTTATACTTGAGACCATCAAGTAAAACAACATTTTCAACAATGGAGATGAACCAGCTTTAATGTTACCTATACCGATAATGTTACCCTTTAAGTCATCTCCGAAGGTGACAGTGCCACCTTCATGATACCTTGATAGGATTACAAAATTATTGATGTCCCAAGTCAGGTACCTTGAGTAACCGCTATCAAGATACCACCGCTCCCTACGTCTTGGAGTCTTGGTGTGTACCTACATCAAATAATGAAGTTGTTGATTTAGATACCCATATTTTCTTGGGTCCTATGACGTTAGTACTTCGAACCCAAATTTGATTATTAGAAGCATTTATACGATCAAAATAAAATTTAGCTAAGTGACCCTTTCGACCACAATAAGTACATGAATAAACTCTACCATACATATATGCATGATGTGTATGATGAGCATATGAGACATGAGCATGCTTAGTGTGCAATTTAGAAGTGTGAGCATGTGTAGCATGAATATGTTTCTGTGAAGAACTTTTCTTAGCAAACATGGCCTCTAATTTAGTCTAATCAAACTCACATTTCTTTAAAACATTTCCCAATGTGTTGATTTTAGTTTTTAAATAGTAATTTCATTTTCATCAATCATAAAAAATTTTGCTTTATATGAAATCTTGTATGCATCAAAACCTTTTTATGTAGAAAAAACAGTGGAAGATAAATCATCTTTTTCTTTAGAAAGAATGATTATTTTATTTTAAAGAACTTCATTTTTCTTTTTCTTTTTTAGATATTTCTTCTTTAGAAAATCATAATTATTTGAAAGTTCTACAAATACATCTCCTAATTCATCCATACTTAAATGACAATCATCAAGGATGGTTCAGAAGTTACCTTAGTGTGTTATTATTTGTCATGAAACACACGTTTACTATGTCCACCTCCTCTTAGGATTCACTTTTTGAATCCCATGTAGCTTTGAGAGCTTTCTTCTAAATGGCTTCTTTGGCTTGTTTGAGGAAGATGTGATTTTTGCCTTGTTGTATATCCTCTTTACATTTCTTACATGGAGGGAAAGATCTTCATCATCATTTTCTTCTTCATCATCGTCGGAGATGGTGGGAGTAGACTTGAAGGCAATTGTCTTCTTCTTTTGTGGTGTCGTTTCTTCTCCAGCTTTCTTCTCCATCTCATGGGTCTTAAGGTTGCCGATAAGACCGATGAGCTTCATCACTTCTTTGTCATTTAACTTTTTCAATATAGTAGCTTTAACTTCCCATGAGGGTGGAAGTGCATGATGACCTTTCGAACTTTTTGATCATTATCAATGGCATCATCTAAAGAAGTAAGACCATTAGTGGTTTTAGTAAATTTTCTAACCATAACATCAAGGGACTCATTTTCATGCATGGTGAAGTTTTCATATTGGAAACATAAGAGATTAATTTTAGCCCTCTTGACTTGTGATGTTTTCTATTGAGCGACCACTAGGTGTATCTAATAGGTGGATTTGTAATGAATGACCCTAGCTATGTCGTCATCATTCAAGGCTTGAAGCAAGATATAATGTGCCTTTGCATTAGCATCGAACTCTTTGGTGGCAATATCAGACCAAGTATCCTCATCACCAGTGGGTACACTAAAGGGTTTAGTCACCGCCTTTGCAATCCGGCTTCCTAGGGATTGTAAAAACACGGTCATCTTAATCTTTCATATGGAAAAGTTAAGGCCATCAAACTTGAGAGGGGTCTTAATACCTTCGGCCATTTTTACTATAGTTGATAAGAATGAAGATGTCAATGAAATGATTAGCAACTAGGATCTCTCTAAGAATGTTAAGCCAAAATCTAGAGACCAAGGCTCTGATACCAATTGAAATTACACATAGAGGGGTGTGAATAGGTGTATAGCTAATCAAATAAAATTCAAGACAATATAATATAAAATAACACAACCCATCACTCAAAAAAGACTTGAAGCTAGATTTCCCGTGAAGGGCTCTGAACTTTTCCTTGTGATTCCTCTAGATAAAAGTTGAGGTGCTCAATTGCTATCTTGTTGAGATGAGTATTGATCGATAAAAATAAATGAATAATATATAAGTAAATAGAGACAATAAAGCAATTGCAAACAAAAAAATTTGTTTTGAGGTTCGAGCCACCACTCTACGTCCCCGCCTTCACCACCATGAAAGGTTTCACTATCCACTATTGGATCCTCCACAAAGGGACCTTACAACAAGGAATTTCAATCACTCGGAGTATTCAACTCCCAACTCAATCCTCTACACCAGAGCCAGCATAAAGCCAATTGAGATAATAAGCTCTGAGTGATCAAGAGATCACAAACACTCTCTTTTCAACTCTCTTACAAAAACCCTACAAAATAAAATGTAAACTTGAAACTCAAGGATGTAAGAGAGAGTGAAAATCAGAAAAAAAAGATTTTAAGAGCAGAAAAACTTTATTAAAACTTTCAAAATAAGAGCACAGAAGAAAACTTGAAACTTTTTCTCTTTGAAAGCAACAACTAGATTTTCAATAGAATTTGTTGTTGTGAAATATTGAATCCCTATGACCCTTTATATAGGTTTTAGAAAAACATTTTTAGAATAATTTATCAGGTCTAAAAAGGAAGAAATTGACCCTATAAATTTAACTTTCTACATTTTAAAAGAAACATGTTTAAAAACAGATTTAAAAGAATTGGCCGTTACTGTCAATCTGGCAGTCTGTCGGTCGACCGACCAGTCGACCGGCCATTCAAAAAAAATTTGATCGTTGGCTCTCAGTCGACCGGTCGGTCGACCGTGTTTAACCAAGACCAAACTTGTTACAGTCGGTCGACCGGCCGGTCGACCGGGAATGTGCACAACATGCACACCCTAATTGCCAGAGGTTCGGTCGACCGTGCGATCGACCGATCTGGCCTATAATAGGCACGGTCGATCGCCTGATCGATCGACCTAGGCCAAAAACTGGTCAAAGTAATTTTTAAAGTCAGAAAATTTTCAAATAATTTTTGTTTGAATTTTGGAAGAGAGAAGACATATATAACCATGAGATACAAGTTCTAAACTGCGATAGAAATTTTGAAGAAAATGTGGAACAAGTATCAAAACCAAACATGTCAATACCATACTTTTAAAAACGTGCACTTTTGTGTGTGTATATATCTTTGAGCCTCAAATCTATATTCTACTCTTTAACAAACTAGTTTCTTACAAGGTTCTAATCGACTATAAGAATCTTCAAGCGGGCTTCTCTGATAGTGACGTTTGAGCGACGCTGAGTGCTTTAAGCTATAATCCCGTTCTTGAGTACCCTTGAGCCATCAACACATTTCTTTAGAAGAAAAAACATGTTAGATCTTCTTGAACCCTGTTAGATCTTTTTGAAGCTTGAAATACACTCTTGAACTTGATTAGTACCATATAACATCATATGCTTTGTTATTATCAAAACACAAAATTGGAGATTGTAACCTTTGGGTCAACAAATTTGTTCGAGCTTTTGACAATACTTGCATATTACCTGCTGAAGAGCATACTGGAACAGACATTTAGCCTTTGGCTTATTACTAAATCTGACTGGTACTCCTTTATCAACCACCGGGTATTCTCTGTCCATCTGCTAGAATGTCCGCTTCCCTGGGTTATCCTGTTCATGATCCCGGTTCTTCTTATCTAGCCCTCGCTCCACTTCACGTGCTATGGAGAGGACTTGAGAGTATGTCTTCAGCTGTTGGGGTATAAGGAGAATCTGGATGTTCATCTTCAAACCCTATTGAAATCTTCCTGCTTGGTCCTCTTTGTCAGACACCATGTATGGTGTGAATTGGCTAAGTCTCAAAAACTTTGCAGCATATTCGTTTACGATCCGTTCGTCTGTTGCAATCTGATAAATTGTTCTTCCATCTCCTTTTGAGCTATGCAGGAAAGAATCTCTCATAAAAATCCTTCGAGAACTGGTCCCAAGTAATGAACTTCTCCAGTCTTGCTTCTTCCACCAACCACCATGTTTTGGCCATATCCTTCAACTGTATCTTAGACACTCCTACCTAATTCTCGTCAGGGACTCAGGTTACCTTCAGAAGATCTGTCGTGACTACTAATCACTGCGCTGCATCTAGGGGCCTTTTCATGCCTGAAAAGATTACCAGCTGTAATCTCCTGAAATCTGACACATTGCCTGGCTTCTATTCTCGGGGTGCAACCAATAATCTTTGATGCAAGGGCTCTGTCTGCTTCTGTTTACTCTCCATCATACCTTGAAGTACCCTTATCATGCTATTATTCTCTTTGCTAGGACCATTACGTTTTTCCCATCTTTTCATATCTGAATTGGTATAAGAATAGTTTAAAACTGAAAAATGGAAGGAAGGAAGAGCTTTAGGATTCAAGGGAAGGGTTATCAAGAGAAAATAGATAACTTTATACTTGTAATTGTATTGTATAACCAAGACTCATGCATTTAAATTGCAAATTTCTTTACCATTAATTTGTGACTAGTTGTACTGAGGATGTGAGAGCCTAGGCTCTGATACCACCTAGTAACACCCTGGTCCTGAAGGTACGAAGACGTTACTGTGGTGTATATACGTAGGTCAAAAATACCCTTACATATATACATTAAGCATCATTACAGGTAAAAATCAGAGTTTGAAAATACGTGGTGCATTATACATTCCAACATATGAGTACAATTACAAATTTATCGCAGGATGCGACACAATATTACAAAAATATTACATCACCGATAGGCACAATTGCGAGAATATAAAGAGATATACAAGTATGAATAGTACAAAGACGCTAATGAGTCACAAAAGAAAAACTCAAGAGCCGAACAGGGAGCCTGAAAGGACTGGGTCTCAAACTGTCTGCCAATAATCGACGCTACAGCTGTGCATCTCTGATCGGCAACCGGGAGAGTTCTTAAGCTCTAAGATCCGGGATTTGAGCAAGAGAATTCAGGGGAGTCAGAAACTCCCCAGCGAGTGTGTGGCGAATTCCAAGTGGCATGCAGGGACAAGCACGTATGTATCGAGAAATCTGAATAATAAACAGGCATAGAAAATCGTGTCATGAGCACAAGTATACAGGAGCAGGTAGAGAGATAGTAAATGATGTCAAGCAGGGAACATGCATGATATAATATAATAAGAACATGTGACCACAAGAATAGAATAATAGTGGTAAGGAAAAATGAATACATATAATATAATAATAATAACAAAACTAGAAATCCAAAGTAAAACCCGATGAAAGCGAATATAGTAAAACCAGCGGTACAAACCCAGTTTACGGCTTCATGAGATAAATATGTCGAAGGAATAATCCAGATAAGGAAACCCTCATCTATATATCATATATCTCACGTCATCGTAAACTAAGTTAATACGACCCAAATTGCAAAACATACAACAAATTATTAGTTGACATTTTTTATTATTATCACTTGTCTTAATTAGATGTCTACATACGTGGACTAGCGTCCTAGCACATATATATCTGATAGTACACCTAAAGGGGGGATGAATAGGTGTATGGCTAATCTAAAGACAATGATGTGGAATTAAAATTAAATTGTAACACACTTAGTGTAACCAAAGAGTGTAGCCAAATTTCCGGTGAAGGGCTTTGGGCTATCTCCTCTAAATTTCTCCAAATAAGAGTTGAGGTGCTATGTAAAGCTCTCTTAGTATAACACAAGTATGGCACACAATCAAAACTAAGCATATATATGATATGAATAATATGATGCAATGCACAATAAAAGAGAGAGAGAGAGAGAGTTAGAGATAGTGGATCACTCGCAAACACAAAGATATATTTCGAGGTTCGAGTACCCAGCTCTACGTCCCCACCTTCACACAGAAAGATTTTCACTAAAGCGTCCACACAGGACTTTCCACACAGGAACCTCCACTGAGGATTTGGGTAATACAACTTTGGAGTACACAACTCCTCTCTCAAACAATAACAACCTCTACACAAGAGGCAAGGCACTAAGCCACACACGATCAACCTCTCAATAGAGGGGTAGGCATAAAACTAACACAATCACCTCTCACTAGAGGAATAAGGCATAAAGCCAAACAACAACCTCAATTACCTCTACACTTAGAGGGATACCAACACAACCTCCACAATCACCTCTGCATAAGAGGGATAACAACAAACCCAAATAAAAGAAGGTTTACAACTCTTGGTGGTCTCAACAAAATCACAAACCAATTTTCTCACCAAAAATAAGATCCTAATAGATAAGATAGATAGATATCTCAAGTGTGAGAAAACAAAGTGTTTGGAAAAAGAAAAAACACTTAGGAAAATCTCCAAATAGATATTAAAATCAAGATCAAATCCAATATCCCAAATGCTCTATTTTTCTTTAAATTTTTCAACCCTTGAAAACAAATAACAATAGATCTTTTGGCACAAAAACTCTTTTAAAAACTTGCTGTTAAACACTTGTAAAGATGGGAATTTTTGCTCTCTAAAAACTTGTTGAAAACAACTCAAGAGAAGGCATATTTATAGCCTCTCAAAAATCTGCCCGTTGGCAGCTTGGAAAGGTCAGAAATGGCCTTCCGGTTGACTGGCGCAACAGTCATATTTGTGATCGTTGTGCCTCCGGTCGACCGGTGGGTTGACCGGTGCAAGCCAACGGTCGACCGCCCGGTCGACCGGCCCCCACCGAGAGTGGGGGCTTTCAATGTTCGATCGCAAGGTCGACCGGCCAAATAGGCTGGCCATTTGCACGTCTTCGTGCAGATCGGTCAACCGACTCTTGGTCCGGTTGACCGCCAGAGCAGTCTGGCTGGGATTTTGGATATTGAAAACTTGTCTTTTTAATTTCAATAAAATCTCATAAAATCGCAAAAATTTCACAAAAATAAGTTCTTTTAAGATCTTTGAAATACAAATATGTGTGGCTAAAATTCAACACATATTACAAACTATTTGAACCATTTTTGTGATATTGAAATTTGGCTTAAACACAAAATCTGTATTTTTCAAAAACCAGACTTTGAAATAAAAATCTGATTTTTCCAAAACTCATGTAAATACAAAAACATGATATTGAAACAAATTTGAAGCATATTGTATATGGATCCAATATACATATAAGATTTATATGTATGTTTTTGACATGAACTCCAAAACCGGTTAAGACAAAAACCAAGACCAATAAACTTAATACTCGTGTGTGTATGTGAACTTGAGCATATCAACACTATCTAATCTTTACACAAGATCTAAACATCTAAATTAAATACAAATCGAAGTCTTCTTGTCTCCAAGCTAACTCAATTCAAACGCGATCCAATGAGCTTGACTCCAATCGAGTGCTAGATGCGATCTTGACGCGCGAGCTCTTAAATCAACATGTATTAGCTCAAACTCTTTTATTGAAGCTAAACACCTACTAATATCTTGGTAAATCACTGAAACTATTTAAACACAAGAGTATTAGTAAACTCTAACTGCATGAGTTAATCATCATCAAAAGTAGATGATAGGCCTCTAGGCCAACAATCTCCCCCTTTTTGATGATAACAAAACTCATGGATTTATATATGCATGGATTAAAGATAAGCTTCATAAAAGCTCCCCCTAACTCATGCATAGCAATAAACAATAAAGATATGCAATGATAGCTCATAAATCAAATAACACATTTATGCATAAATGAGGAAATAAACATAAATAAACAAATCCAATACTTCTCCCATTTTGCATAAACAAAACATATATGCATTATGTAAAATCTCAAAGATTCTTCTCCCTTTTTTGTATAAAACAAGAAAATAAAATAAACATGTATATATAAGCTCAAATACTTCTCCCCTTTTTTGTCAATTTATCAACAAAGGGGCATAAATAAACTCTCAAAAAAATTCTCCTCCTTTTTGTCAAATCAAACAATAAAGTTATATATGAAAACATTATGATACCAATTTATGATGCCAATTGAAAATAAACAAATTTTTAAGATACCAAAAGATACCAATTGAAAATATCTTGTAATTTTTGATGCCAATAGAAAATGAAACATTATACGTTTTTGATACCAATTGAATTATATATATTGTAATCTTGATACCAATTGTAAATATTAATACCAATTGAAAATATTTTATAATTTTGATACCAATTGTAAGTATATATATACTGTAAGTTTTGATACCAATTGAAAGTAAAAGCTAAATTTTTAGGTAAATACAAAACATATCAATATAAATACCAACTTAACATTCTTGATACCAATATTGAAAATGTTAGCATATACCAAAACAAAATATTTTCATCATAAAAATTGGGAGTAAGAATACCAATTGAAAATAAAATCGATTGAAAGGTAAAACATTAATATTTCTCTCCCTTTATGAAATACTAATGAAAACAATGCATAAGCTTGTATAAGATACCAATTGAGAAATAATTGTCATTAAGCAGTAAATCAATCTTAGCATAAACATATTTTGTGATTTAGGATGTAAAGATATTGTAAGCACAATCAAATCATATATATATGTATGACAATATAAATACCAATCGAAATTGATACTATTTGAAATTTGAACCATACATATATAGAAAAACACATATGAGTATACAACCATAAAAATATCAATTGTGATACTAATTGAAAATATAATAAGGATCAGGTGTATAACTCATACTACCTCTTTATTCATGCACATGTTAAAAGAATATTCAATAATGAGCATACAAGGCATGGTCGCCTATCGAACCGCCCTTGGAAGGTAGGGGTTTTCAAAAATAGGATTTAAAATAATTATAACACGTTTGAAAACTCTACCAATTTGAAGAATATGAGCTAGTTTTATGATAATCTTGTAAACTAGTACAAAATCCTTCAAGTAAGGGATAAAATAAGAATATATCCATGAAAATCATTAAAACTAAATATGCTTCAAGGTATATGTATGTTTTGTCTAAACTAGAAGTATACATACTTATCCAAACACAATTGAGTCCATAATAAAAATTTACATGAAACTGAAGTGACTTTAGGATAGACATATATATTTAAAGTTTTAACAAAATTACCATATACATGAAGCTAAATACAAACATGTACAAAAATAGGTAATACAAGTCAAAATGCATGAATCATCAAAACTAAGTTATACTAGTACATCCAATGGATACAAATGAGCAATTAAACATAAACATACAAAAATCAAATGTGGCTCATTAGTTGTACAAGTATATACACAAGTTCTAATAAAAACTATATCTTAAACATGTAATCAAAATATGAAGTGCAAAACCATAAACATAAACTAATATGATTATTAAGTAAATACACATGTCTTAGAACTAGCATATTCATAGTAGTTAAACAATGGTGAGCACACAAAAGTAATGGTCCATATAAACATGGGTGTATCTTAAATACTACATATGTATATCACAAGTCTAATTATCATGGCATTTAACATAACAATCTTGAAAAACATGAAAACCAATACATGCTAAAAATCAATCAATAAAAGCATGCAAACATACATGAGGAGTTAGAGATAGTTACTAAAACCATTAGGACTAATCTCTATATCTCCAAACCATGGTGGTCCTCCCACCAAACTTTTCTTGAAAGTGATGCATCCAAAATTGTCACCATTTAGCTCGGAACGCATCCCCCATCAAGGCACCAATACTCCATTTAGCTTGAAACGCATCCACCATCAAGGCACCAATACTCTCATGTCAAGTGAGAGCCCACACCTACATCAAATAAAATAGGAGTGTCTTTTGGTACCAATACTCTATTGGGTCTATGGGGGTTAGCACCTTTCCTAACCCAAATATATCTATTTGCAAAACTTGAATCATTTAGTCTATCATAACAAAATTTTGCAAGGTGGCCCTTTCATCCATAATGTGTATAAGTGTATACATGAGCATACATAGTGTCATGAGAGTGAACATGATAAGTATGTGTATGCTGTGAATGGTGTGCATGAACATGTGGTGCATGTTTCTTATAAAATATGAATTCTAGTTTCCTATGATCCATAGTACATTGGCTCAAAGTGGAGCCCAAACAATCTACACTTTTCTTTAACACACATATATCATTTTTAATACTTGAAGATAAAGTGGAACATGCAATTGAAACACTAGATGGTGAAGAATTATTAGCATGACAAACATGTGAATCTAAATCATTTTTCAAAGTAGTATTTTTCTTTGAAACAAAATCACATTCCTTTAAAATTAAAGAAATTTTATTTTTCAAGGAATCAATCTCTTTTAAAACAATTTTTAATTTTTAAGATAAAACCTCATTTTTCTTCAAAACATAATCACAATCATTTTTACTTTTTAAAATTTTGTTTTCATTTAAGGCAAGATCAAGCTGGGATTTCAATGAGTCCCTTTCAATTGAAATCTTATCTCTCTTGCAAAGCCATATTAAGCTTTGAAAACAAATCTTTATGTTCTTTATTTAATTTAATACTTTTCTTTTTTAAAACTTGGAATTTTTCAAGCAAGTTTTCACACACTAAAGATAGTTCTTCATTCAAAGCATCAACATCCATATAATCATCACCTGAAGAACTAGCACTATCATCTAGTTAAGTATCCGAGTTTACCTCAAGGATGTCATTCCGTGGGACCATGTAGTAAGGTTGTTCAGATTCTCCTCCATTAGACTCCTCCATATAGTTTGTCGTTTATACTGCGGAAGAGGTCAAAGTGTTCCACACTGCAAAAGAAGAATCACAATGAGAAACCATGCACAAATGTTCTTTACTTAGTGTGTGCCTAAGTGCCTCTAGGGCTTGCACATTGGCCTCTATATGCCTGTTATTATCAAGATAAGATTTCTTGGTAGCGGCAAGGTAAACATGCAAACCTAGGGCTTTTAAATAAGCACTCATCCTAATCTTCTATACATCGATGTTGGAAACATCAAACATAGGAGGGGTCAAGAAATCCATGAGTCTAAACTATGTGTGTAAAAGCAAATGATAGATTAGCAATCCAAGATCTTACTCCTAGGTGGTTAAACCTAATATCAGAGCGTAGGCTCTGATACCAATTGAAAGTGCACCTAGAGGGGGTGAAAAGGTGTATGGCTAATCTAATGAGAAATAATGCGGAATTAAAACTAAATTGTAGCACACTTAGTGTAACCAAAGAGTGTAGCCGAATTCCTGGTGAAGGGCTCTAAACTATCTCCTCTAAATTCCTTTAAATAAGAGTTGAGGTGCTATGCAGAGCTCTCTTGGTTCAACACAAGTATGGCACACAATCAAAACCAAGAATATATATGATATGAACAATATGATGCAATGCACAATAAGAGAGAGAGAGAGAGGAGAGAGTTAGAGATAGTGGATCAATCACAAACACAAAGATTGTTTCGAGGTTCGAGCACCCAGCTCTACGTCCCCGCCTTCACACAGAAGGATTTCCACTAAAGCGTCCACACAGGACTTCCCACAGAGGGAACCTCTACTGAGGATTTGGGTAATACAACTTTGGAGTACACAACACCTCTCTCAAACAATAACAACCTCTACACAATAGGCAAGGCACTAAGTCACACAAAATCAACCTCTCAATAGAGGGGTAGGCATAAAACTAACACAATCACCTCTTACTAGAGGAACAAGACACAAATCCAAACAACAACCTCAATCACCTCTACACTTAGAGGGATATCAAAACAACCTCCACAATCACCTCTACACAAGAGGGATAACAAAAAACCCAAATAAAAGAATATTTACAACTCTTGGTGGCCTTAACAAAATCACAAACCAATTTTCTCACCAAAAACAAGATCCTAATAGATAGGATAGATAGATAGCTTAAGTGTGAGAAAACAAAGTGTTTGGAATAAAGAAAAAAACACTTGAGAAAATCTCCAAATAGATATTAAAATCAAGATCAAAATCAATATCCCAAATACTCTATTTTTCTTTGAATTTTCAACCCTTGAAAACAAATAATGACAGATTTTTTTGGCATAAAAATACTTTTAAAAACTTGCTGTTAAACACTTGTATAGATGAAAATTTTTGCTCTCTAAAAACTTGTTGAAACAACTCAAGAGAAGGCATATTTATAGCCTCTCAAAAATCTGCCCATTGGCAGCTTGGAAAGGTCAGAAATGACCTTTCGGGCGACCGCCTGGTCGACCGGCGCAAGCCAACGGTCGGCCGTCCGGTCGACCGGCCCCCATCCGAGAGTGGGGTGCTTTCAGTCGGTCGACCACGCGATCGACCGACCAAATAGGCTGGCCATGTGCACGTCTTCGTGCATATCGATTACCAGTCCAGTCAACCGACTTTTGGTCCGGTTGACCGTCCAGTCGACCGCCAGAGCAGTCTGGCTGGGATTTTAGATATTGAAAACTTATCTTTTTAATTTCAATTAAATCTCATAAAATAACTTAAATTTCACAAAAATAAGTTCTTTTAAGATCTTTGAAATACAAATATGTGTGACTAAAATTCAACACATATTACAAACTATTTGAACCATTTTTGTGATATTGAAATTTGGCTTAAACACAAAATCTGTATTTTTCAAAAACCAGACTTTGAAATGAAAATCCGATTTTTCAAAACTCATATAAATACAAAAACATGATATTGAAACAAATTTGAAGTATATTGCATATAGATAGAATCCAATATACATATAAGATTTATATCTATGTTTTTGACATGAAATCCAAACCGGTTAAGCCAAAAACTAAAACCAATAAACTTAAAACTCGTGTGTGTAAGTGAACTTGAGCATATCAACACAATCTAATCTTTACACAAGATCTAAACATCTAAACTAAATACAAACTAAAGTCTTCTTGTCTCCAAGTCGACTCGATCCAAACGCGATCCAACGAGCTTGACTCCAACTGAGTACTAGATGCGATCTTGACGCGCGAGCTCCTGAATCAACATGTATTAGCTCCAAAACTCCTTTGTTGAATCTAAACACCTACTAATATCTTAGTCAATCACTGAAACTATTTGGACACAAGAGTATTAGTAAACTATAACTACATGAGTTAATCATCATTAAAACTAGAGTGATGGGCCTCTAGGCCAACAATATGCACATCGAAGTAAAGCAAGGTTGTTATTGAAAACTGATGATGAGACCCATGAGTTATGTTTACAATGGGCTCCGTGCATATCCAAAATGACCCAATTAACCTGGCATTTAGTCAGGTCCGTGCCGTGAAGCACTCATGATGAATAGATTACAATAGCCAAGGTGTAAGAACTACCCCGCCCGGAACACCTGGGGCCCACAGGTAGAACCTCAAGATTTTAGTTGCACAACTTCTCTATACCAATGTAAACAAAACCACAATTGAAGTTCATCAGTTTTCTCCTTACCCAATGTAAGTTGACCTTTCATGACTTATTATGTAATTATCAATTTACGGGAATAGCAGGAGTAGGACATGATCAGGAATTCAGCAATACAAGAGTACATGTATAACAGGAGTACATGAGCACTATAGATTCAGGTTACGGTATATATAATACAGGATAACAGGTCACTGTATACGATACAGGATACAGGTATAGGATTCCTGTAAATGTGATAATCACAGGTCAAATATTAACATGACAGGAGGCATGTGATAAGTGCTAAGTGAAATCATAACTGGGGCAGGTGTCAATTAGTAGCATGATAGGTGTTAGCATGACAAGGGGTGATATCAGGCAGGTAACAAGAGGCAGCACGGTAAATGATAGCACATCAGTGAAAGCATGGCAAGTGAAACAGGAAAATAGTACCAATATAAGAGATCGGTACGAATACTAAAAAATCATGCAGTCTCAGAAAAACAATATAAATAAGATTTCAAACTCTTCACAAATATAATAGAAGAATGGATAAATTGGCAAGCAGGTAATTAGCCGTCCAAGCGGGGCTAAGGAAGCTGGAGGTATGAAAAACAAGCAGTGTTTAATCACTAGAGCGCTTTACGGAGCTACTGGAGTGACTCGGCTTAAAAGGCAAGTCTAAAAATCTGGCAGAGTTCTGCCTAGACGAATCTAGTGATAAAACGTTGAGTGCTAAGCGTGTCAAATCAGGTGGAGCATAAGAGACCTGACGATTTAAGCTCACTCCTCTTTTAAGGAAGTGGGCGAGAGCCCGAAGGCTAGAGTACGTTTGGGGTCTAAGCGCACATTCGGTAGCTACCACGAAACCTATAAGGATGCAAGGCCTAGACTAATTAGGTAGCCATCTCAGGAGTGGACAGAAGACTCGAAGGCTATACATGGGTACCTGCATGATTAGTACCAATACGTGCACAAATATCATATCGTTTACACTATTACAAGCATTCGAACACAAGATACAACAAATGATACCAGTACACGCATACAACCCGATAAAAATATGTAGGATCCCATACACGAACCCAAATACAATACAAGCTCGATGATGTGAAGAAAAAACACACGCCTAGAACACAAATCCAAAAACTCTGCGTGCCGGAGCTCCCGAGCGAGGAAATATCCGAAGCGAGAGAAGGAGAGGAGGTTTGGCCCATTGGTGGCTGCCAGCCCTAGGGAGGTGCGCCAGGCCAGCCTAGGGAAGAGAGGAGAGGGAGAATGGAAGAGGGTGGTGATGGTGTTGGCGTTTTTGGTTGGCGGTGTTGGAGGAGTTGAATTTTAAGATAGTAATGAAAAGGTAGTTGAAGTAGATGAAGATGATGTTGATGTTGGCAGTTGAAATAAGGGTGATTGATTGAGGCTTAACCTGCACACAAAAATACAAAATTTCAAAAATACAAAATAGAACTGAAAGTTCTCAATACTATCGCGAAAGCAAGTGGCTATGCGGGTCATGATTCACAAGGAGGGACTAGCAATGAAAGCTTTTACGTAAGTTCGTTTCTTTTTGAGTTTACAAAAACATGTTAAATAAAAACATGTTAGGAATTTCTTCTCAGTTTTAGAAAAAGAAAACAAAAAGGTTAAGTAAGAAGATGTAAAGAAGATGGTAAAAGAAAAGTTGATGATGTTGTTGTTGTTGTTTTATTTACAAAAGAAAAGGAAAAACTAAATAAAAAGGAGAATGTTGGTTTTGGAGTAGAATTCTAAACTAAGAATTAAAAGAAAACTAAAAATTCTTACTTACCTCTTCCGTGCTCATATATCTTGGATCTCGCTACGACTTACCTAGTCTTTAAAGGCGATCAAGCATGGCTATATGATCTTCCTCGTTCCCGATCTACACTATGAATAAAAGGCCAAGCTAAACTAACAAAAGAATGGTTATTTATCACCATAGGCCATCAATGGCACTTGCAGTGGTGAAGCAGTCTCAAGGCTATTGGATTTACTTGGATTACAAACACATCAAATAAAAACAAGAATAATGAAGAAAAAGTAACTTTCTATTTGATTAAATAACAATGAAAGAAAAGATTGAAGGGACACCTAGAGGGGGGTGAATAGGTGTTATTGCTAATCTAGAACCAAATGCAAAACTAAGTGCGCTAAATGCGGAAGCTAATGCAAATCTTGCACAAACTTAATACAACACAACAAGTGCAGCCGAATTCCCCGTGAGGGGCTCTGGACTAACTCCTCTCTATTCCCCTTGAATGGGTTGAGGTGCTATGTGAAGCTCTTGTTGGTTAAGTATAAGTTAGGCACACACACAATCAAGCCAAGCAAATATAAGATATGGTAATTATGAATTATGCAAGGCAACACAAGCAATATATGATATGAAGTTATGAATGATGCTTTGCACAATTAAATGAGAGAGAGAGAGAGTTGAGAGATATTGGATCAAACGCTAAGACAAGATATGTTTCGAGATTCGAGCCCCTAGCTCTACATCCCCGCCTACACCACCGTGTAGGATTTCCAATCCACTATCTCCCACCGAGGGAACCTCTACCGAAGAGGATTTTTACAACCAAGGGAGTACCGAACTCCTCTCTCAAACAACCACCTCACAACCGAGGGGTAGGCCCGTAGCCAAATACAACCACAACAACCAACACCTCTACCGAAGAGGGTTTACAAACCAATCACCCGATCACCTCTACCGAAGAGGGATACACAAGAAATAAGGGTGTTTACAACAAGTGGTTCCAAGACCAGTAACAATCTCTCTTTTCTTTCTCTTTTCTTTTCTCTTTTCTTTTTCCACAAAAACAAAATCCTAAATAGATTAGGATAGGTGATTGCTCAAGTGTGAAAAACTAGGTGTTTTTGGAAACAAGCAACAAAGAAAAATCTTTGGGAAAACACTTGCAATATGATAGAAATGAAGATCTAAAGCAATATCCCAAAAACCTATTTCTTTGATTTTCTAAAAACCCAAAACAATAAAGATTGAAAGATTAAATCACAAAACTCCTTTTAAAACTCTTTTAAAACAATAGAGAAAGTCTGAAAATTTTGTCTCTAAAAACCTTAGCCAAAAACCCAGAGAATGGGCTTTATATAGGCCAAAACAGAAACTAGCCGTTAGAGCTGAGCTGGCAGCTCTGACAGGCGGCGGTCGACCGGCCCGGTCGACCGCCAACGGTCAGAATATGACCGTTGGGCAACTGCGGTCGACTGGCCCGGTCGACCCAAACAAACAGAGAGCTCTGCTCTCGACGCGGTCGACCGTCCCGGTCGACCGTCCCAGTGACTCCAAACGTGCACAGATTTGTGCACGTCGGTCGACTGGCCCGGTCGACCGGACTTCAGCCAAGTCGACTAATAACCTGACTTAGTCGACTGGTTGAGTCTGGAACTGAAAACTGGGTCAGAAAACTTGAGAAAAATATTTTATAAAAATCTTTTAATACTTCTAAAAATCACCAAAATTATTTTTATCATTTTATATCAAAACTCAAACAAGTGATAAAAATTTCAAGACATATATCAATCATATCAATTCATTTTGAGTCTTGCAAATTTTATCAAAAACAAACACTTGTATTTTTATCAAACTTGGTTTTTCCAAAATATGAATAGGATAGTCAAAATAAGTTTGTCTAGCAAGTTTAAAGCATATATGTATATTTAGAACATATCTAATATACATAGGAATAAAGTAAACTTGTTTTGATCTATTATCCATGAAAACTCATATCGGTTAAACTAAAAACCGAAAAACCAATATCCAAACATAAAACATGTGTGTGTTATGTGCACTTGAGCATATCAACTATACTAAGCTTTACAAATGGATCTAAAACACACTATCTAAACTATGGATACCTAAGTCTTCTTGATGATCTTCATCTTCAAGTAGACTTGCTCCAAAACTCCATCCAAGGGCTAGGCAATGTGTGATCTTGAAGATTTGGCCCTGGAATCAACATGAAAAGCTTCTAAACTTCTTGTTGAAGCTAATCATCAACTAATATCTTGGTTAATGATCTGAAACTTAAACAACACAAGATTATTAGTAAACATAACTACATGAGTTAATCATCATCAAAACTAGAGTGGAAGGCCTTTGGGCCAACAATCTCCCCTTTTTGATGATGACAAAACTCATGGAGTTATATATGCATGGATTAAAGTTAAGCTTCAAAGAAGCTCCCCCTTAACTCATGCATAAACAAAAATAAAAGATATGCAATGAATGTATATAAACATGTATGCATCAACATGCATAAAACATTCTAGAAGCTCTAGTTTTACCAATTGTATTAATAAAGCATTTAACACAGAAACACTAGATGCTCTAGATAACAATAAAACATCAATAAAACTTAATATATGCAAAAACATAAATATGCATATATAAAACTTATAAAACACAAATTATTCTCCCCCTTTTTGTCAATCATCAACAAAGGGGTAAACAATCAAAACAATAAATGAGGGGTAAAAATCTTTCTCCCCTTTTTGTCAATCAAAACAATAAAACAATGTTCTCCCCCTTTTTGTCTAAAAACAAAAACAAGGTCAATAAGGGGTGACTATAAAAACATGATATCAATTGAAAATATGTCAATGAAGCATCTTGATACCAATTAAAAGTAAACAAAATTTTAGATACCAATTGAAGGTAACAAAAATCAATCAATCAAAACTTTTGTATTTTTCTTTAATCAAAATTTTTAGATACCAATTTAAAACATAAGACATCTTGATACCAATTGTAAATAATTTTCATCTTGAACATATGATACCAATTTGAAAATTTTCAATCATAAAGTAAGGGAGTGGGAATACAAATACCAATTGAAATATGAAAATCAAATTTTCTCCCCCTTTATGAAATACCAACAAAAACTATGCATAGGCTTGTAAAAGGATATCAATTGAAAACTAAATCAATTGAAATAAAGTTGAAGCTCAAGCACTAGCATAAAAGCAACATTTGTGCTTAAGATATAGAAATATAATAGCACAAATAAACAAGTATATGTGTATGAAAAATGGAATGAGTACCAATCACTAATAGATGATACCAACTGAAAATGTACATACACAATAAACATATGAGTATACAAAAAGATCAAAATGATACAAATTGAAAAAGTTCAATGATACCAATTGACATAGCAATAAAAGCATGGTATAACTCATAACCTAATCCACCCTTCATATGCACAAGGTAAAAGATTTTCAAAGAAGCATACAAGGCATAATCGCCCATCCATCCTCCCATAAAGGGTAGGGGTTTTCAAAAATAGATTTGAAAATAAGCTTAGTTTGAAAAGCTCTACCAAAATGAAGAATACCGTAACTAGTTAAATGAAAATCCTTTTAAACTAGTACGAAATCCTTCATGCAAGGAATATACTAAAAACAATTTTCATAGAACACATGTAAATCACATAGCACTTGAAAACACTCAATATTCAATAAAGTTCATACATGCTCACGAAAAACATAACTCATGAGAAATATTTTTAAAAGATGGTGAGCGTACAAGAAATGTGTGACATGGCATTATGAAATTTCCAATAAAGCTCAAATTCCTTGAAACAAGAAAGTCATCAAAATTATTTAATCTTCAAGGTGTATATGTCTTATACAAATTAAAGTATACATACATATCCAAACACAACGAGTCCACAAATATATATGCATGAAGGCACGTGACTCAAAAGGATATTCATGTATATCTAATAATTTGGATAAAGTAGACATATACATGAAGTTAAACATAAACACAAAATCGAGAAAAAACTAAATCTTCACCAAAACCAATTTCATTTCAAGGTATATGTATGAATTGTCAACACAATAAGTATACATACATATCCCTAAACACAATTGAGTCCTTATATATAGATTTGCATGAAAGGCAAATGACTCAAGGGGTATACATGTATATCTTAAAGTTTGGCAATACAAACATATACATGAAGTGAAACACACAATCACAAAATAACTCAAAAATGAGAATACAAGTTTAAAATGTATGAATCATCAAAACTAGACTATACTAGTACATCTAATGGGTTCAAATAAGCATTCAAGCCCACATATATAGATTTATTTGTGGCCCACTACATGTACAAGTATATATCCTAGTCTTAATGAAAACTAACATCTAAACATATATTCGAATCATTAAGCATCAAAAACAAATAGAAAATCATCATGATAAAACTAAAATATGATTACTATGAATATCCACATGTTATTAGAACTATGATATACGCAATAGCAACCAAATAGAGAGAACACAAATGAATTTATCCATATTAAACATGGGTATCTCAAAAATATCTAAACATGTATATCACAAGTCTAATAAGCATGGTATTTTCATATTAATCAACAAACATGAAACATGCTATGAAAGATAAACATGGAAAGCATGTAAACAATAAATAAGGAGTTAGAGAATCGTTACCAAAACCTAGAGGGCAACTTCCCTTGTCTCCAAAACAAGGTGGTCCTCCCCCAAACCGTCCCTTGAAAGTGATACATCCAATTGATAAGCTTTAAGTACGGAACGCATCCACTCCAAGGTGCTATTACTCTCACGTCATGTAAGAGCCCATACCTACATTAAAAACAAGTGGGGTGGTCTTTGGTACCCATATCTTCTTGGGTCCATGGGGGTTAGTACCTTCTCTAACCCAAACAAACTTCTTTGCTAAATTTGAAACATTTAATCTATCATAGCAAAATTTAGCAAGATGGCCTTTTCGGCCACAATGTGTACAAGTGTACACATGAGCATACATATGGTGATGGGTGTGTCCGTGAGAAGCATGTGTATGCCGTGGAGGGTGTGCATGCATAAAAGTTGGAACTTGTTTCTTTCGAACCAGGATTCCAAACGAGTGTGGTTCATGACACATTGGCTCATAGTGGAGCCCAAACAATCTACTCTCTTCTTAAGCATGGATATATCATTGTTAATTAAAGAAGAGGTGGCACATGCAATAGGAGGTGTGTGTGATACTACCTAGCATGGCAAACATGTGTATCCATATTATTTTTCAAAGTTTTATTTTTATTTAAACAAATTTCTAATTCTTTAGAAATAAAATCAATTTCATTTTTCAAACATCATTTTCTTTTAAAACAAAATCAACTTTTGAAGACAAACTTTCATTCTTCTTCAAAAGTGTTTCACAATCATTTTTAGACTTTAAAAATTTATTTTCTTTAAGTGCAAGATCAAGTTGAGATTTTAATGAATCCCTTTCATCCAAAATCTCATCTTTCTCTTGCAAAACAATATCAAGTCTAGAATGCAAACATTATTTTCTTTTTCAAGGCCTAGACTTTTCTTTTTCAAAATTTTATAGTTTTCTATTAATTTTTCACAAACTATAGATAGTTCTTCATTTAAGGCATGAGGATCAACAAAATCATTTGAAGAACTAGCACAATCATTACTATCTAGTTGAGATTCCGATTGTACCTCAAGGGAGTCATTCCCTTGACCATAAAGCATTGTGAGTCGGATTCTCCATTAGATTCCTCTTCATGTTGGATAGGCATTTGAAGCTCGGAGGTGGTGGTTGTTGTCAATAGATTCCACACTGCAAAAGTGGAATCAATGTTAGAAACACGTAAAAGATAATCTTTAGACAAAGTGCTTCTAATGGCCTCTAGGGCTTGTGCATTGGCCCCTATATGAATGCGATTTCCAAGATAGCATTTCTTGGTAGCCGCAAGGAAAACATGTAAGCCTAGGGTTTGGAGGTATATGGACATCCTAGTCTTCCAAACAAGAATGTTGGAAGCATCATACATAGGTGGGGTCATGAAGTCCATGGTAAACTATATGTGTGCAAACAAGCAAATGCAAACAAAAGATTAGCAACAAATGGATCTCACTCCTAGGATGATAAGCCTAAGTATCAGGAGCACCTGCTCTAATACCAATTGAAGGGACACCTAGAGGGGGGGTGAATAGGTGTTATTGCTAATCTAGAACCAAATGCAAAACTAAGTGCGCTAAATGCGGAAGCTAATGCAAATCTTGCACAAACTTAATACAACACAACAAGTGTAGCCGAATTTCCCGTGAGGGGCTCTGGACTAACTCCTCTCTATTCCCTTGAATGGGTTGAGGTGCTATGTGAAGCTCTTGTTGGTTAAGTATAAGTTAGGCACACACACAATCAAGCCAAGCAACTACAAGATATGGCAATTATGAATTATGCAAGGCAACACAAGCAATATATGATATGAAGTTATGAATGATGCTTTGCACAATTAAATGAGAGAGAGTTGAGAGATATTGGATCAAACGCTAAGACAAGATATGTTTCGAGGTTCGAGCCCCTAGCTCTACATCCCCGCCTACACCACCGTGTAGGATTTCCAATCCACTATCTCCCACCGAGGGAACCTCTACCGAAGAGGATTTTTACAACCAAGGGAGTACCGAACTCCTCTCTCAAACAACCACCTCACAACCGAGGGGTAGGCCCGTAGCCAAATACAACCACAACAACCAACACCTCTACCGAAGAGGGTTTACAAACCAATCACCCGATCACCTCTACCGAAGAGGGATACACAAGGAATAAGGGTGTTTACAACAAGTGGTTCCAAGACCACAAACAATCTCTCTTTTCTTTCTCTTTTCTTTTCTCTTTTCTTTTTCACAAAAACAAAATCCTAAATAGATTAGGATAGGTGATTGCTCAAGTGTGGAAAACTAGGTGTTTTTGGAAACAAGCAACAAAGAAAAATCTTTGGGAAAACACTTGCAATATGATAGAAATGAAGATCTAAAGCAATATCCCAAAAACCTATTTTTCTTTGATTTTCCAAAAACCCAAACAATAAAGATTGAAAGATTAAATCACAAAACTCCTTTAAAACTCTTTTAAAACAATAGAGAAAGTCTGGAAATTTTGTCTCTAAAAACCTTAGCCAAAACCCAAGAGAATGGGCTTTATATAGGCCAAAACAGAAACTAGCCGTTAGAGCTGAGCTGGCAGCTCTGACAGGCGGCGGTCGACCGGCCCGGTCGACCGCCAACGGTCAGAATATGACCGTTGGGCAACTGCGGTCGACCGGCCCGGTCGACCCAAACAAACAGAGAGCTTTGCTCTCGACGCGGTCGACCGTCCGTCGACCGTCCCAGTGACTCCAAACGTGCACAGATTTGTGCACGTCGGTCGACCGGCCCGGTCGACCGGACTTCAGCCAAGTCGACTAATAACCTGACTTAGTCGACTGGTTGAGTCTGGAACTGAAAACTGAACTTGGGAAAAATATTTTATAAAAATCTTTTAATACTTCTAAAAATCACCAAAATTATTTTTATCATTTATATCAAAACTCAAACAAGTGATAAAAATTTCAAGACATATATCAATCATATCAATTCATTTTGAGTCTTGCAAATTTTATCAAAAACAAAACACTTGTATTTTTATCAAACTTTGTTTCCAAAACATGAATAGGATAATCAAAATAAGTTTGTCTAGCAAGTTTAAATCATGTATGTATATTTAGAACATATCTAATATACATAGGAATAAAGTAAACTTGTTTTGATCTATTATCCATGAAAACTCATATCGGTTAAACTAAAAACCGAAAAACCAATATCCAAACATAAAACATGTGTGTGTTATGTGCACTTGAGCATATCAACTATACTAAGCTTTACAAATGGATCTAAAACACACTATCTAAACTATGGATACCTAAGTCTTCTTGATGATCTTCATCTTCAAGTAGACTTGCTCCAAAACTCCATCCAAGGGCTAGGCAATGTGTGATCTTGAAGCTTTGGCCCTGGAATCAACATGAAAAGCTTCTAAACTCTTGTTGAAGCTAATCATCAACTAATATCTTGGTTAATGATCTGAAACTTAAACAACACAAGATTATTAGTAAACATAACTACTGAGTTAATCATCATCAAAACTAGAGTGGAAGGCCTTTGGGCCAACAAAGATGAATACTTACACCGCTGTCACCCTCAGTACAAGCTCCTTTCTCATTCCTCCATGAAACTCTTCTCTCCTCTCAGGTACATAAAGAAAAATAAAAATTACATTAAAAGAGAAAGAAAAATCTAGGTTAAACCTATACAAAAATCTATTCTACTCTCTACTTCATCATTTTCTTTTGCCTCTGAATTTGCAGGTATTTATAGGAGAAATGGGGAGGGGAGAGCGCGCTTGAGAATGAGACCAAATCGCTATCTCAATAAGAAAAGATCTTTTGATAAGGTTGGAGATATGGACAAAATCGCTTGCCAACATAAAAGATTTTTGATAAGGTTGGAGATAATGTTGGAGATAAATATTTGTTTATCCTTGATTTTCAGTTGGATTTTATCTTATCTCTCTAAATCTTTTAAATATATGTCTCAATGCTTTAGATATCTCTTTGTATATTGATAGGGTAGCCTTTGGACTTTTGGATTTGCCTCTATTCTCGTTTATCCTCGTTGATTATCCTAGCTAACTAAAATAGATTTATAGAAATTCGAAATTAACTGGTTTCCATTTAGTGTTATCTTTCTGATTTTCTCTGATCTTTAGCTGAACATTTTCCCTAATCTTTAATTTGTGTTGGATGTGGTGATATCCTCATAGATTTTTAAGTTAACTGATTGATTCACCACAATCTGATTATAACTGACTGGATCTGGGATTATCCTCAACTAACCAAATAGATCTAGTTAAATCTTATTTTAGTTGATATTTATTTAGTGTAATCCTCTTTCTCTCCATGATTATCTTCTGTAAAATAGAGATTTAAGACAGGAAAATTCGCAGATTTATTACATGATAAATGTAGGAGTGTTATGAAAAGAATACAAAATATGTATACGATCAGCTGGTGTTGTGATGGTGAGAATGGAGATGGTGGTGATGGAGAAAATAAAAGAGGTGGTTGTGAAGATGGAGGATTTGTAGTAGTGGTGATGATGTTATTGAAGATGGTGAAGTTATCGCCGAAATAGTCACCAGAATGGTCACCAGAATAGTTGTTGGAGTATAAGGGCCCTAGGCTTAGGTTGTGGCCTTCCCAGGTGAAGATGGAGTGGAGGTAGTTTGTTGGAAGGGTCTGTTGGTGGAGATTATTTTAGGGAAGGTAAAAGAGATGGTGAAAATTTGGTGGTGTTTTGGAGTTTGTGGTAGAATAAATGGAGATGTAGGAGGAAGTAGATGATGGTGAAGTGTTGTAGATGTTGTAGTTGTTGTGGTTGTTATGAAGATGAAGGAGGAGTTGGTGGTTTTGGGGTTTTGATGGAGGAATGAAGGTGAAAGAGAAGGAAATGGAAGTTTTTGGAGTTGGAGTTTAAAGGAGAAGGAAAAAGATTAGGCTTAGGTTTTTTTTTTTTTTGAAATGGTGAAGGGGTGAGATGGATTGGCCAGCCTAGGTGATGGGAAAGGGTGATGAACAAGTTGGGATATTTTGGAAGAGATATTTTGATGGAAGGGTGTAAAAATGTAGTAGAAGTGTTTAGAAGTTGTTGGAAGGAAAAAAAGGAAGAAAAAAAAGAAAAAGGAAAATAAAAGGTTAAAAGGGAAAAAAAGAATGGAAGAAAAAGAAGAAATAATTTGAATGATAGAATCCCTCGTTTAATAGCGGATGAGGAAAAGTTTCGGAAAATACTAAAACGCCTAAAAATCAAGTAGCTTGGAAAGCTCCTCAAAAGATTTGCAAAAATCAAGAATATTATACTGAGGATCTGGTGAAATTGGATTCAAGTAATTTTATTTTATTTCAAATTAAAAATCCAAAAATCTATCGTAGATACCAATAGACAGTGAATCTGGCCGGATTTTGATAAATTCAGAAAAATCTCAAAAATATATTAAGATAGTAAATATTATTTTAGGAAAAATGTGAAAGGGGTTTTCAAATATTTGACTCCTTTTGTAATTTAAAAATCCGAGAAACAATCGGCGGTACCGATCAATTCTGATTTTGGAGATTTTATTAAATAATTCAGAAAAATTCTGAAAAATCATGAAAAATTCTAAAATATTAGAAAAAAATGTTTGAAATTGAAATCGGTCAAATATAACTACCACAAAGACCAAATCAAACAATACAATAAGAGCATGTCCCCGATTCAGACTAGGACTGACTCTAAGTCCACGAATCCGGATCTAATGTGTAGCATCCGTTCCCAGGATACGTACTCAGATACGTGTCCTGACTTTTTGAATGTATTATTGTAATTTTCTTTCACTGTTTATTTTTAAATTGTGATTTCTCATGTTTTTAGTATCGGATCTGGATTCTCAGTCTTAGAGTCAGCACTGACCCGGACCAGGAACCTGATACTAGCCTGCCGCCCGATTTAACCTTTCTGATAGTCTAAATTGACCGATTTTAGTCTCAAACACTATTTTTAATATGTTATATTTTTCATGATTTCTAGAATTTTTCAGAATTATTTGCAAAATCTCCAAAATCGGTGTTGGTTGGCATTGCTGACCGATTCCGGATATTTGATTTTCAAATAATTTGAATTTTTAAAAATGGCTTTCACATTACTTCTTAAAATTTCATTTTCTATCTAAATATATTTTTTGATATTTTTAAAATTTATCAAAATTTCACCGATTCTGGTATCCGCTAATATCACCGGAAGATTCTAAAATTTTTAATTTGAAAACGACATTGAATTTCTCAAATCAAATTTCACTAGATATCATAAATAATATTTTTTTTATTTTGAGAATTTTTCAGAATGTTTCTGAAACAGTCAAATTTTCGCCCTATTAAAATAATAATATATTTACCGACACTTTCTTTCTTGTTTTTTCCTTCTCTACTCCCCTACTTTATATTCTCAGATATTTTAATAAATTAATTATTTAATATTAAAATTTTTACTATTTTCTTTTCTTTTTCCTTAAAATTTTCTCTTTTCTTTAATTTTCTTTCCTTTTCTTTCATTTCTTTTCTTCCCCTTTGACTTTCCCCAGATCTGCTCCCTGCTCACGCTGCCTGCTCCCGTCGGCTGCAGCAGCTGCTGTAGCCCCTCTTACCCCCATTCATAATTTCATTTTTCCTTCTCCTTCTCCGTTTAAACCTTCCCTTCTCCTTCTTTCTATATTCATTTTCTCTAACTCCTTCAACCAAAACCAACCCATTCCCACCATCACCACCGCCGCCTCCACCATCACCGCCGCCGCCACCGCCCCTAGCCGCCGGCCACCACCTCGCCCACACCCCCTCTCCCCTCCACCAACTCCTTTTCATTTAACCACCACTTCTCCACCATCAATTTCAACAAAACCCATCTCTTCATCACCATCTTCTCCTTCAAAATTCTCCATCAATACTCCACTCCACCATCACTCAATCATCTCCTCCTCCTCCTCCAACTCCCCATCACCTCCACAACTACCAACAAACACCACCCAACAACAACAACAGCCACCACACCACCACCTCCTTCAAACAAATAACAACTCCACATCAACAACTCACCACCCCCTCCTCCCCGGTGGCCAGTCGCGCCACCCCTTCCCCTGCGATGCCGCCGCGGCCCCCAGGCCGCCATCCACCCCCTCCTCCCTCCTTTTCTTTCTTTCTTTCTTCTTCTTTCTTTCTTTCTTTCTTTTCTTTTCTTCTTTCTTTTCCTTCCATAAATAACTCTTTTACTCACTTTCCCTAACTACCCATCCCCTCATTCCTTATTACCTCTCCATATTTACCAACATACCCCCCTCCTTTATTTCTTTATTTCCTTCTTTCCTTTTAGCACTTTTCCTTTTCCATTTAAAAAAAAACAAAATTCCTACAACTCTCTCTCTCTCCTCTCTCTGTCCTCTGTCCTCCCTTATTCTCTTTCTAATATTTACATATATAGTATATATATATATATGAACATATTTTAATATATATATTTGGAGTAGTAGCTTGCTCGCTCGTGTTCACGGATCTTCCCAAATTTTTCTCGGTATTTCATTCCAGTGTTAGGCGAGTACATTTCTTTGACATTTTTTACTTATTACCATCATTTCATGTCTAATAATTATTACTGGCTTTTAATATATGATATCTCTTTATGCAAGTTGTATGTGTTATATAAATATTCTAAAATTTATCATGTTTTATAAATAGCTTCCGACCGTTATTATACTTTGTTGGACTGGTATTATACTGGGTATGTCTAGATCTGCTTCCGCTTTACTCGGCTCCGCATAGCTAAATTATAGACTAAATTATTATTGTTATAAAAATGATTATGAAGAGTTTGAAATGTTTATACCATTCTCCTGTACCATGTTATGTGATCGGTTGATACCTGATATTTGATGTTGTGACTCTCACCGGCAAATTAGTTACTTGACCCTGATATATATGCACCGGTACTTACCATGCTATACTTATCACTTGATATCTGACACGGTACTTGCCATGCTACACTTATCACTTGATATCTGACACTGGTACTTACCATGCTATACTTGACGGTTGACATGTTATACTGGACACAGGTATATGATACTTGATAATTGACATGCTATTACTCACTTGACATGCTATCACCTTGGTACTAGTACATTTGACCCGATATTGAGACACCTGACTGGATACTATTATACTAGACACCTGTATTTCTTTACATATTCATGATTATCACTTTTACGGGGACTTCGCATGATTATTATACTGTTACCAGATATTTGGTACTCCTGAACTCCTGTATACTTGAACCGCTGAAAAAGGGAGACTCCTGCTACTATACTCCTGTTGATCCCCGTAATAGGATAACCATGAATATAGGATTACTGTGAATACCTTGGACATCATCACGGAGCAATTGTAATAATTAGACAGCTTACACCGGGATGGGGGAAACTGATGAGTACCGATATAGTCTCCATGTTTATGATGGTCTTATAGTGTCGCACGACCATATACTTGGATTCGACCTGAAGGCCACCAGGCGCTTCCGTGTGGTATACTGGCACCCCTACTCCCCTGCCTGTCGGTTGTAGCATAAGCCCTGGGCCATTCCTGTGGGAGCGGTGACATTCAATTCCTGTTCAGGCGTACAATAAGTCCCGTACCTAGCAGCACGTTATGGCTCAGCACCAGATACTCCTTGACCGTTGTCCCGGGCATGTATGGGACCCATTCTAAGCATGGTTCGTCGATTCCATCAGTTTCTAATAACTTACTCTCCGGTCTGTATGTTGAGGTATGTGGGATGGGACGCATACCGATATATACAAATCAGATGAGTCTTAATAACATAATAATGATTTGCTCCTGATATCTTACTAGCTATACTCTTGATCTATACTGCTCACCACTTATACCTGTGCTATCTTGTAGGATTACTTGATTGCTTCCATACTGTTTCATTATTATATTGTGAAGGCAAAGTCAGTTATATAAACTCAGATTACAGTGACGTGAGGTATAGTATATATATGAGGGTTTCCTTGTTTGGATTATTCCTTCGATGTACTAATCTTACGGATTGGTGATGTGGGTTTATATAACTAATTTCCTGTAGTTATTTTACTTACTGTCTCATTTCATGTTCATATGTACTTATATGCATGATACACCTTTCTTGTACACCTGTACCTGATATGCACGCCATTTGACTTTATTATATGTACTCGCGGGTTGCATCTGACAACACTAGATTCTCATGTTCAGATCCTAGAGACCGGACCTTGGTGATCTTGCTGCAGTTGATTAGAGTGCGCCGCGGATCCTCCCGTGGTGATCGAAGTACAACAGAAGCTCGGACATCGCTGTAGTTCTTCCTCAGCTTTTCTCCTGTTTGGCTCTCGATGTCCCTCTTGCTACTCGTGAGCATCTCTCAGCTTTTGTTATATATATATCTCTTCGTGTATTGTACTTTTGTATTTTCTGGTGATGTAATATTCCTGTAATATTGTATCACTCTCTGTGATAACCACGTAATTGTACTTTTCTGTTGGATTGTATATTACCACTGTGCTTCCGCACTCTGATTCTTGCCTGTACTGATGCTTAGTGTATATGCGTGAGGGTATTTTCGGCCTACGTATATACGTCGCAGTGACGTCTTCGCACCCGCGGGATCGGGGCGTCATAGGGTGGTATCAGAGCCTAGGCTCTAACATCTTCAGTACAAAAAGTTGGCAGATTAATGAGATATTAATTTGCAGCTTGATAGGTAGTGAAAAATGCATAATTGTCATCATATATACCATCACATTTGCACATTTATTCATATTATAATGCACATTTATTAATATTTCGTTATTTAATGTGTGCAGGCCTCGATTATTATTTTAATAATAAATAAAGCTTAAAGAGCCCAAAAGCCCAGATCCAAGCCCATGTTTGAAGCCCAGGTGAAAAAGCGCAAATACAAAGAGTCAAAATGCAAATACAAGGGCTAAAAGTTGCAAATATCAGAGATTAGGGAAGGATAGACTTCTATCCAACTCTAAACACCTGCAGGATGAGGATAAAAGGCCAAGATAAAGAGGAATTTCGTGGAGAGAAGATTTGAAGAAATCTGGATTAAGGGTAACTTGATTACCAAGTTATCTCGAAATCTAGATTAAAAGGCCTGGATCACACTTCTAGAAGCAGGAGCCCACATGGACGGACCAGGAGAGGCCACGCGCCAAAGCGCGTGGCCAGCAGCCACTAAACTGCCGCGGAGGCGCGGCAAAAGCCGCGCATCCGCGGCAGTTTGGATAGAGATGGGTACCAGATTTCGTTGGCACTTCTATCCGGGACTCCTCTACATTCTACACTATAAATATCCGTGCAGTCGCAACAGGGAGGGGCATGCAGAGACGATTAGGGTTTTCTTTAGCCACTTTTATTTCAAAGTTGTAATTTTTATTTTCATGCTCGTTGGGAAGAAGAAGGAACTTGTAATTGGAGATCTCATCTGCAATAAAGGTTACTTTCTTTTGCACATTTAATTTTCTTGTTATTTTATTTATTTTCTCTGTTTTTATTCTCTTCGATTTTCATCTGTGATCTCGTGTTTTTCCTTCTCTCTCTTTTCTTCTAATCAAAAATAAAAAAATAATAAATTATAAAAAAAGATGATGTCCAACTAATTCTTTGTATGGTTTGCTGATCACTTAAGCAACTCTAAGGCAAGTAGGATTTGAATCGATTGATGACCATCCATTAGAAACCCTAGGTTTAGTAATTGTTTTTCTTGAAGATAAAACGGATAACTAGATCTATTAATCTAGGTTGCACATTTAAAGGACTCCTCATGACTTCATGCTTAAGAACTAGGACAGCCTAAATTTAAGATTAATCTTTTCTTAAGCTGTACTTAGATGTTAGGATGAAACTTGTTTAGTTTTTAATAATGTAACTTAGTTATAATCTAGTATCGTATTTTCTTACTTGAATCACTCTTAATAACCTAGGGTAAATCACATTTATCTCAAGATGAAATTCAACATCCAAGACTTGCATAGTGGGTTGTGGTAGTAGATCAGTAAAACCATGCTTCTTAATCCATATTTTCTTCAAATCTAATCTCTTCTGTGTTTACTCAAGCATACGAGGAATCTGCCGCAAAAGCTTGCATCGCATCCTTCCTTGAGGATCACGACCGCTCGAGCCCTTGCTACAGCGGATTCGCATGAGACTAAGAATTCTGAACTCTATTTCAATCGATAAAATCTCAATCAAATTTTGGCGCCGTTGCCGGGGAAGGAACGGCACGATTTCCTCGTTCTAATCATTCTTTCTTTTCTGTTGCAGGTACATATAGAATAGGAAGCAGAAACAGAACAGCAGAAGACACATATTGCAATCCAGTGCCCTGCCCTCGAAGGCAGAGCATCTGGACCTACAACTTTGCCACGTTTCCACGGCAAAAGCCGCGGGTCCGCGGCAGTTGTAGTTGACTACTGATAGATTTTTCTGCAGGTTGCTCTGCAGTGCAAAATTCTATTTTCTGCTGTATTATTACTTCTCTGTGATCACTCTGCAACTGCTAATAATTAACATTAACCTATTTGTTGAATAAAAAAATATTTTTAGACTCTTGCATTTTAGGGCACGTGTCTATTTTTAATTCTTTAATTCTGTTGAAGAGTGCTGGCGACAAGGTACGTTTGCATAAGCATATAGATTAGGAAGCACTCTTGGTTGTTTACCGCTTTCTTGAGTGATTACTTTTCTACCGCTTTACACGTACACTAATCCATCTTAAGGGCATAACCCATAACAAAGATAAGGTGGGGATTTCATCACCCTTCCTTGGCCCACAAATCATATCAGTCACACTCCCAACCCTAACCCTAAGTAAAACTTGACTAGACGTTGGCCCTAAGGTAACTCGGACTCAATAGGAGATTGACCGAAGAAGGAAAATTGTTCGAAATTACCCTTGTCAAATCGGTGTCTAGGCAGGGGATTGAGGGCCGAAAGCCCGAAGAACGGTGGTTATTTAATTAAGGAACGTCTCTGACGGAAAACCTCCACCGGTCTTGCCACCTACCTGGCCGATTAGCTTGGGTTAACGTCGACAGTAGACCTCCTAAGGACAGTCTAAAGTTAGGAGTCGTCTAGGTCAAGGCTTACCCTAGATTAGGATTTTTGATTGTTTTTCTTTTTTATTGATTGATTGGGTGAACTTGTTTGCTAATTGTGCATGCCCGCTTGGTCGAGAGACCCACTTACATCTAGCCTAACTAGAACTAGTTCACCCCCGAGCTCAAGCCCGACCCACACATGGCACAACCATATCACTCCAATAGGTTCTATCCTATTAGGACCTCTCTTCCTTCTTGCATCAAGCTTAACGATGAAGGTGTTGACCATTTGAGCTTAAGCCACAATACATCAACACCCTTCCGAAATTTCATGGACTTGACTCCGAGGATGCATACTTCTTCATAAGGGAATTTGAGAAGTATGTCTCATGATGAATATTCCTAAGTTAGGAAAAGATGACATCAAACTTAGGTTTGTCCCCTTTGCTTTGAAGGATTTAGCAAAGAAATGGCTCTACAGTCTAGAGGCCGGTTCTATATCTTCTTGGGATAATTTTGTTAAGGCATTCTTAAAGAAATTTTATCCTGTTCACAAGACTGCATTGATTAGGAAGAATATCCTACAGTTTAAGCAGACAGCCAATGAGCCCTTTGGAAATACTTTGAACGTTTCAAGGACCTCCTTGCCCAATGCCCTCACCATGGGATAGAGAAATGGCGATTATGCCAAGTTCTATATGATGGATTAGAATATCAAAACTAAAACGTTGTTAGAAATCCATGTGCCAAGGGGATTTCTGAAAAAGGACGAAACTGATGGATGGAAATTGTATGAAGAATTAGCTGAAAATACCATCCAATGGGAACCTACTCCTGAAAAATCTAGGACTAATGACCCTACTTCTTCAAAAGGAGGTATCCATTCCATTGAGGCCAACATAGCAACCGATGCTAAGTTAGCTGCTGTTATGCGAAGACTAGAGGCTCTTGAAACTAAAGAGCCAGTCTCTGTGAACCAAGTCAGCCCAACAACTTCGGCGGGCTGTACTTATTGTCAAGATATGAACCATGTGTTCGAGGAATGTCCTGTTTTTATCGCGCATCAAAGCTTGCCCGAACATATGAGTGCGGCCTTCACAAGGCCCACCAACAATCCGCCGCCACAATCCATATTCGCCCACCTACAATCCCGGTTGGAGAAACCATCCCATTTGTCTTGGGGCCAAAGTAACAATGATCAAACTAGGCCCAAATTCTCAACAATTTCCAAAACCGCCCTATCAAAATCCTCCACCCTCTTTCCAATATTCACAAATGGAAACAAGGCTCTCCAATCTGGAAAGAAAGGTGGACACCATCGTTAAAAGCATGACACGCTGGCTCAAGTCTTGACTAGGATAGAGATGCAAATGAATCAGCAAGAAAGGCAAAAGGGTACTCTACTAGTCAAACCATTCCCACCCTAGGAACTCTAGTCAAGCTCACTTGGCTGAAGAGAATCATATGAGTCAGTGCAATGCGATTCATACATTGCGGTCGGGAAAACGTTGATAACCAGTATCAACACCATCAAGTTCTAAACAAGCATTCAGCTTGCCTGATCCCACTCCAACCAACTTAATGCAACAACATGAAAAAAAGACAAGTCAGCCGAAGATATGCACAAGCCCATCGCACCCTACCAAATAGGCTTAAGATAAGCAATGTGCACAAATGGATAAGGTACGAGAGATTTTTATCAAGTCAAGATCAATATACCTCTTCTTGATGCAATTCAACAAGTCCCTAAGTATGCCAAGTTTATTAAGGACATGTGCACAAAGAAGAGAAAGACTAATGTGCCCAAGAAGGTTTTTCTAGCCACTAATATTAGTGAGCTATTGTCTAACCAGATCCCTGTCAAGTATAAGGACCCTGGTTGCCCACCATCTCTTGCACAATAGGTCAAACTGTAATTAAGCATGCACTTCTTGATTTGGGAGCAAGTATCAACTTACTCCCCTTCTCAGTTTACCAACAACTGGGGTTGGGCGAACTTAGTCCGACTAAGGTTACAATCCAATTGGCTGACCGATCCATAAAATTCCCAAAGGAGAAATTACCGATGTGCTCGTCCCAAGTTGGG
>JAVJIF010015383.1:0-91940 GCA_038442645.1 Agave tequilana
ATGTAAAAGATCAATTTTTGCTCTCTTGACTTGTGATGTTCTCTCCTGTGTAATTACTAGATGTGTCCAAATCTTGTAGGCAAATTTGTAATGGATGACCCTAACAATATCATCATCGTTCAAAGTTTGAAGTAAGACATAGTGTGCTTTAGCATTTGCATCAAACTCTTTAGTGGCAATGTCGGACCAAGTGTCATCATCACCAATGGGTACACTAAAGGGTTTAGTCACCTCTTTTGTAACCCGACTTCCTAAGGATTACAAAAATACTGTCATCTTAACCTTTCATATAGTAAAGTTAAGGCCATCAAAGTTGGGAGGGGTCTTAATACCTTTGGCCATTTTTACTAAAGTAGATAAAGATGAAATTGTGAAAGAAGTGATTAGCAATTAGGATATCTCTAAGGTTGCTAAGCCAAAATCTAGAGACCGAGGCTCTGATACCAATTGAAATACGCCTAAAGGGGGTGAATAGGTGTTTTGCTAATCAAATGCTATTTTAAAACTACTTATGATGAATTATGCAAAAGGTCACTCAAAACAAGAATTGTAGCTGAATTCCCCGTGAAGAGCTCTAGAACTTCTCCTCTTTGATTCCTCTAGATAATGAGTTGAGATGCTCAATTGCCTCCTTGTTGAGAAGAGTATAGGCCGATAGTAAAAGTGATGAATGAAATGAAAGTAATGAAATTAAGCAAGATGAACAACTACACAAGTATGAAATATAAAAAGCAATAGAGAGCAAGACATAAGCAATCATGAATATAAGGGAACTATTCTGAGGTTCGAGCCACCGCTCTACATCCCCACCTTTACCACTATGAAGGATTTCACTATCCTCTAGGGGATCTTTCACAAAGGGACCTTACACAAAGAAATTACAAGTTAGTCTACACAAGACTGGAATATACAACTCCACCAACTCAACCCTTTACACAAGAGGTAGCATAAAGCCAATTGAGGTTACAAGGCTCTTACTGATCCAACAACATCACAAACACTCTCTCTTATAACTTTCTATAGAGTAGAATATGAAGTGCAGCTCAAGAAGTTAAGTGAGAGATAAAATTCAGTTGGAAAGAATAGAAAAGCTTTAAAACCAAATAAAATTAGCTTTGGAAAGAAAGAACTTGAAGATTGGAAGCTAGAAAATTTTTCTCTTTTGAAACAAACTTGTAAACTTGTGTAAATTTTTTTAAAAATCAAAACCAATGAACCATATATATAGATAATGAATAAATATCATTTATAAATCATACCAAGTCATTTGAGGTGTGTTTAGACACTTGAAAATCAAAAATGCCCGTTGGAATCCACTAAAAACAAAACAGATTCAAAAACTAGTAGAGTCGTTGGCTCCAGTCGATCGGCCGGTCGACCGCTCGGCAGTTCAAAAGAAAAAAATCAAAAGGTCGGTTAACCAGATCGGTCGATCGACCCTAACTGAGAGTTAGGGTCCCTCAGTCGGTTGACCGATCAGTCGACCGCAAGGGTTAGCGGTCGACCGGTCGGTCAATCGACAACGTGCACAAACATGCACACCCCTAGGCCAAAGACCCGATCGACCGAACGGTCGACCATTTTGGTCTGAAATGGGCACCGGTCGACCGATCGGTCGACAGACTTGGCCTCAAACAGTTTTTATGAAAACTTTTGAGTTTCAAATATTTTTCTAAATATTTTGTATTGGTTTATGGGTGTAGCAATGTATAAATGATGAAATATATATTCTAAACTTGTTATAAAATTTTGAAAAAATTATGAGACATGTATCAAAACTAAACATGCAAAATACCAATACTATCAAAACTTGTATTATTCAAAATTGTGTATTTTGTGTGTATGTCTTCTTGAGCATCACAACTACATTCTACATTTTAACAAACTAATATCTTACTAGGCTCTAGGTAACTACAAGATTTTCAACTGGGTTTCTCCTTTAGCGACATTTAAGTATTTTGAGCTTTAATCTCATTTTGAATCTTCTTGAGTCTTCAATACCTTCCGTTAAAAGAAGAAAACTCCTTGAATCCTTAGAATCCTGAAATATACTTAAATACTCGAACTTGATTAGTACTAAATAATCACATATATTTTGTTATCATCAAAATCATAAAACCGGGTGATTGTAACCTTGGGCCAATAACACACACATATATATACACACACATATGTGTATATACATATAGAGATAGACATGTGTCCTTCCAGAAGGATTTGACGTCGATTCCTTCCCACGCAAATATTAACATCCGACATTTGAATATAAGATCCACTCAGTTGAAGTTAATCTATATTATTTCAAGTATCTATAAACTAAAAATCAAGTATTTTGAATATTTTTTGCCCTTTCATCAAGTAGGGGAAAGACGGACGGCCTAAATATAGAGTGAGTTAGTTTATCGGTGTAAAATATTTGAAAACCTAGCAAAAATTGGTTTGTAGGAGTTTTTAAATGTTTAGATCATAATCAAATGGTCGGATCGAGAATTTGTATGTCTAAAGGCATAGATTTAACCAACTCACTACTTTCGGCCATCCATTTTGTACCGCTTGATGGATGGGCAAAAAGTATTCAAAACACTTGATTTTTGGTTTATAGGTACTTAAAATAATATAGATCTTTAACGGAGTGGATCTTGTATTTGAATGTCGGAGTATTGTATTTGAGTTGGAAGGATTCGGGCTCAAATCCTTTTGGAAGGACACAACTCTATCCCTATACTTATACACACACACACATAGACTTGTATCCTTCTAAAAAGATTTGAGCCTGAATTCTTCCAACTCAAATACAACCCTCGACATTTGAATACAAGATCCACCCTGTTGAAGTTGATCTATAATATTTCAAATATCTATAAACAAAAATCAAGTATTTTGAATACTTTTTCCCCATCCATCAAGTGGCGCAAAATGGACGGCCGAAAGTAGTGGTTGGTTAGATCTATGTCTTTAGACATACGAACTTTCGATCCGGCCATTTGATCATGATCTAAACATTTATAAACCCCTACAAACTAATTTTTGTTAGGTTTCAAATGTTCTACTTGATGCATGGGTAAAAAGTATTCAAAACACTTGCTTTTTGGTTTATAGGTACTTGAAATAATATAGATCAACTTCAACGGAGTGGATCTTGTATTCGAATGTCGTAGAGTTTTATTTGAGTGGAAGGATTCGGCCTCGAATCCTTCTGGAATGGCACAAGTCTCTCTCTATTACACAAACACACACACACACACACACACACACACACACACACACACACTTGTGTCCTTCCAAAAGGATTTGAGCCTGAATCCTTTCCACACAAATTCAACCCTCAGACATTCGAATAGAAGATCCACTCCGTTGAAGTTGATCTATATTATTTCAAGTATCTATAAACAAAAAATCAAGTGTTTTTAATACTTTTTGTCCATCCATGAATCGACGCAAAATGGACAGCCAAAATTAGTGAGTTGGTTAGATCTATGTCTTTAGGCATTGATCGGAGCGGAACCGACACTTGAAAATATATGTTTTGTAAAATCAGTATAATTATGTATGTGTGCTAATGTTCCCTCAATACTTCCGTTATAGCATTTGCTCAATGGGTCGAATCCATTAGGACGGGATGCGATAGAAGCATTAACAGTTCTTATTCATATCGACTGTTAACAATTCCTTCTTTGTAAAAGAATAAGAAAAAGATAAAGAAAAGAAATCCAGAAGTGATAGGTGAAGAAGGCGATGAAACGGGGATGTGAAAATAAAAGAGAAGTGATTTTGAAAACAAAAAGAAGATGAAACAAAGATGATCTAAGAAGTTGATGAAAACAATGATGGAAATGATAAAAGAGTTTTGAAATTGATTTTTAAAATAAGATAAAAGAAAATTCATTGCTACTAGTTACTAATTGCTCCACTAACCATGCTAACCTCTTAATGATAGTTGCCTCACATGGATCCTTGGTCATCACTAGTCCTTAACTTCAAGAGATGATATAAAGCATGACTTATAAGATTGTTCTTCTACATTCAAACAACACATCTATACCACACAACTAGTTGCAAGCTACTATTAAATCATCAAAACTGATTGGAGGTGAGTATGAACTAAAGAAGACATTGCAAGTTAGCAAGTTAGTGGGTTAGATGTTAGAAATGTTAGAATGTTAGAATCCATCATCATGAGCCATCAATGGCTCTTGCAAGAGCAAGGCTTTGTAGAGACTATTAGATTCATGTAGATTATCAAGTAAGTGGTTAGATGGTTAGTGGTTAGTAGTTAGATTTTTTGAGAAGAAAATTAGCTAAACATCTATAGAAGATGAAGAATATTATAATAGAGAAGAAAGGAGACACTTTTACATAGATTGTCACAATCTATTACATCAATCTCTCTCTTTCTCTCTCTAAATCTCTCAACCCTATTACATGATCTAAAAACAAAATGAAAATACATAAGAAAAGAAAAGAAGAACACCTACATTAAAAGAGAGAAAATCTAGCCGATTTCTGAATCTGCTTCGTTTCTGGCCAAACCCTGCAGTATTTATAGGCAAACGAAGAATCTGGAAGGCGAGACGAGGCCACGCGTCGAAAATCGACGCGTGGGCTCGCCATATTACCACAGAAACGCGGCAAATACCGTGTTTTCGCAGCAATACCAGGGACTTAGGTCCCTAATTTTGGTGCGCGGATTCGTCTAGCTTCGGGGACCTGGCAGATATTCTTGAATTCGGTTATTGATGTCCAGATCTTTGTCAGACACCTGCCAACGTCTAGATTTAATGTATCTTCTAGAAACTCTCTAACTTGACCTCCAAGAAATCCGGATATAATTACCTGAAAATGGGTTTAATTAAGCTCTTATTACTTCTTTGCTCTTAGACTCTTGATTATCTGTAAAATTGACCAAAAAAACGTTTAGAAATGATATTTTATTCATAAATCGGTAGGGAAATGTGATATAATAATGCAAAATTGTAGACTAATCACACCCCCACACTTATCTTTTTGCTCGTCCTGAGCAAAATAAGAAAAAGAAAAAGTATACTACAAATGTTATTACACCACTTTCGCAGGTGACGTGATTTTTTTGAGCGTGTACAACAAGCCGTTAAACCTCTAGGTTACCCTTAGAAGAGGAATGTTATCTCCTGAGGGTTTTTAGCAAATTACACCCACAAAATCCATAAAGAAAGAAGACAAATGTTAGTATTTTGAAAATGCATTTTGAAAGAGAGACAAGTTTTCAAAATATTTTTTCAAAAATATAAGCGATCTAAGATCATAAGTCCACCAAAAGTTATTCTCCCTTAAACTTAATTTATATGCAAGATCTTATTTTCAATTAAGGTAAGAATTCAAATTTGGTTTCAATATTTTATCTTTCATAAAACCTAGATAATATGCACTGTTGACCGTAAAGATTTCTGGGATTTCAACTCAAACCATCAAGCCATATATATATATATATATATATATATATATATATATATATATATATATATATAATATATATATATATATATATATATATATTTCTTCTTTTAGTTTTCTTAGGCTTTCTAGTTTACCCGGGTAGTAAGCCTTTAACCGATGTCTTTCAAACCAGATGTCCCTCGAGTTTAAGGACCCGAGTAAGCAAGGACACAAAACTAAAGGGAATTATTTGTTTCTTATGACCACCGTTAGGCGTGAATAATCATGTTTCTTGAGGCATAGCTATCCAGCTTAATAAGTGATTTTTTTCTTTCATATATAACATCTATTTTTTCTTTTTATTTATTTATTTTTTATGACATTTTAGGTCTTTGTTTTCATCCTAAAAATGTGTAAGTGTGAAGTGCATACTATCTAAGGCAAAAAATTCAAGATAAAATTATCTCTCCAACTTATCTTACTTAACCTATAATTTTAAACAAGATCTATTATTTCGACTAGATTTAAGATGTCATAATTTAAGGCTTCCTTAGCTTCTAAGATCATCTTAATTTTCTTAAAAATAGATCAAAATTTTGTCTTTTGTTTCAAAAAATTTTTAAAGAAAGAGAAAAATCTTATACAAAAGGGAAGATTTCTAAAAATATCCTAAAAGAAGTAAAAAAGAAAGAAAATCTAAAAAAAACTCTATGTTAGTAGACCCTCCCCCACACATATCTCATGCATTGTCCTCAATGCATCATGAATATATGTATGCATGAAACAAATAGAGAGGGAAAGAAAAATTACCTCAAGATGGTGATTCCGGTGGTGGTCTGATTGGTTCACGAAATGCGGCCCAATCTAATTTACGTGGAGTTCGAAGAAACGCACCAATGACCTCTATAATACAACCAACTAAAATGATATGCTCATGAATGATTTTTATTAAGAATTTTACCCCATCTAATTTTCAAATTGTCAAAATAATTTTGAAGTCATTATTATCAACACCCTTGTCCCAAAATAGAGTATAAAAAGATGGAATGATTGATTTGGACTCAGGAAGCACAAGAACGACTACTGACTCATGAATTTGACTTAAGTCAAGTAAAGGTTCTAGAGTTGAGATTGGTTCAGGAAGTAGGTCCGAATCAAGAAGTTGAAATTCTAATCCACATTCATTTCCCCACAACAGAATGTGTTTCTAAGAAAGGTGATTCAAGTTTAAGAATGACATGTATGAAAATCAAAATTGACTTTAAAATGTTACTCAAATTGGGTAGCAAAGTAGGAGTCAATATTGATTCAGGAATTTGAACTGATCACAATTTTAAGGATCGAAGTCACATTCTTGTCTAAGTTCAATTTCTTTAAAAGAAAAACTTGCCAATTTGTCAATGGGATATTCAAAAGTATGAAATTGGTCTAGTTCACTTTGTTAATCATAAAATATTGCTGATTCAATTTCATGATGGATTGGCACAAGATCCAATGTTGACTCGGGAAAAGGATTGAAGTGAGGTAAATATACCGGAGTCAACATTGAATCAAAAAGTGGAACTAAATTACCAAGTAGAGATTTAGGATCATATTCATGCTCAAGTTTAATTTCAGAAAAAGGATAACTTGCCAAAATATCAACATGGTTCTCAAAATTTTGATGTTGGTCAAGTTCAAATGGATGCGCTGAAATTGAATCTTGGTTTCCAAAACAACATGATTCCTGATCTAGATCGATAGAGTTAGAGATATCTGGATTGGTTAAAGATTGATAAGAGTGAGTTTCCTCATTCCCATGAATATTAACCAGTTGACTCAGTTGCGTTTCTAACCTATCGATGATTGGGCAAAAGATTTTTGAAATTGTTGTGATGTCTCATGCAAGATTTCTATACTCTTTTCTAACTCAGATTTTTCTTCAATTAGTTGTTCTAGAAAGGAAGTGTAGGAATCTGGGTTTTGAAAAAATTGTAAAGATTGTGAGTCCAATAAGTTTTGAGATTGTCGCTCGGACTCACGCAAGAGTTCCTCGGTCAATTTCAAGATGGATGTTTGGTCATTTTGAAGAGGTGGGACTGAGTAAGACTCTTGAAAATATTATAGAATTGGGGAGGCAAATATGTTCTGAAATTGTCGCTCGGCCTTTTGCAGGTTGGCTTCTATACTCTTTTCTAAGTAAGTTTTTTCTTCAATTAGTGGTTCTAGAAAAGGAGTATAGGAAGCAAGATTAGAAATTAAATATTGTGGAATTTGTGAAAATTATGGACTAGGTGGTTAAAAATTTAACTCGGGGGAGGTGAATCCCCATTGACTCTGTGAAGAGTTGAAATTATTTTTGAAATGTTGGTCATCAGATAAGCGGTATGGGTTATATTGAGTCGAATACATCCAATCCAGATTATGTGGTTGGGTTATGTTTTTCAAAGGTGGGTTGGAGCTATTCGACAATAAGGTTGATGTGAGTATGAATTCATATTAGGATTGAAAAAAATTATTGTTGCTGAATTTCATTTCACAAACAATCACAAACAAAAAAGGAAAGAAACAAACAAACAAATAAATAGAAGAAAAAAAATCAAAACCAAGCATATACTAAGGTTGATCAAGACCTAGACGACTCCTAACTGTTTGATTTTCCGGGGAGGTTGTTGTATGAATCCGACCACAAGGTAATCGTTCAGGTATGGGCAAAATACGGTGGGAGGTATCCGTGCATACGCAACAGGCCTTAATTACGCCAAACCACATGATCTTCGAGGCATAATCTCTTAATCTCTAACCTTAGACACCGATTTCACAAGAGTAAGATTCAAAACAAGTTTCACCTTTGGTCAATCACTTAATGAGTCTGAGATATCTCTAGGGGCCAACGTCTATCAATTTTTATTAGGGCTTGGGTTGCGTGAGTGAGGAGGTGGTTTTTGGGCTAAGGAAGGGTGATGAAATCTCTACCTTATCTTGTATTGATTTTGCCCTTAATTTCAATTTGTACAAGTGTGTAATATTAATAAGAGTATAACACAAAGCGAGTGAATCACCCAAGTATTTGTCCTATGCTATGTGCAATGCCATATGTACACCTCAGTTCAGATCACAACAACAGAACAAAATACAGTATACTGGAATTGAAATTGACACGTGTCTAAATGCAAATATTTAAACTATTTTAAAAGCGTCCAATTATCGTACTTTAGTTCTTTAATTTATACAGTGTGTAGGAAATCAAAGTAGAAAATTAGCAGCAGAAATCACAGATATATATAATTTCAAAATAGCTTGCAAAATATAAGGCCAAGATCTCAAAAATGTGCCACGTTTTTGCGGCTTTTAATGAGTTTCTGCGGCAAATTTTCAAGCAACAGCTCCTTGTTTTCTTAAGCAGAGAGATGCAAGCAAGCTTAGCTTTTTACAATGTTCAGTTTCTGCAATTATTACCCTACACACTAAACAGAGAAGAAAATGTTAACAAAAACGTGAAATAAAAACCATTCCCGTCCCCGGCAACGGCGCCAAAATTTGATCGGAGCGGAACCAGCACTTGAAAATGTATGTTTTGTAAAATCATTATAATTATGTGTGTGTGTTAATGTTCCCTCGATACTTTCGTTATAGTATTGGCTAAATGGGTCAAATCCACAGGGACGGGAGGCGATAGAAGCATTAACAGTTCTTATTCACGTCGATTGTTAACAATTCCTTCTTTGTAAAAGAATGAGAAAAAGATAAAGAAAAGAAATTCAGAAGTGATAGGTGAAGAAGGCGATGAAACTGGGATGTGAAAAATAAAAGAGAAGTGGTTTGAAAAACAAAAAGAAGATGAAACAAAGATGAACTAAGAAGTTGATGAAAACAATGATCAAAATGAGAAAACAATTTTGGAATTGATTTTTAAAATAAGATAAAAGAAAACTCATGGCTACTAACTACTAATTGCTCACTAACCATGCTAACCTCTTGGTGATAGTTGTCTCACATGGATCCTTGGCCATCACTAGTCCTTGGCTTCAAGAGACGATACAAAGCATGACTCATAAGATTGTTCTTCTACATTCAAACAACACATCCATACCACACAACAAGTTGAAAGCTACTATTAAATTATCAAAACCGGTTGGGGGTGAGCATGAAATAAAGAAGATATTGCAAGTTAGCAAGTTAGTGGGTTAGCTATTAGAAATGTTAGAATGTTAGAATCCATCATCTTGAGCCATCAATGGCTCTTGCAAGAGCAAGGCTTTGTAGAGGCTATTGATTCATGTGGATTATCAAGTAAGTGGTTAGATGATTAGTGGTTAGTAGTTAGATTGTCATGAGAAGAAAAATTAGTTAAGCATCATGTAGAAGATGGAGAAGATTACAATAGAGAAGAAAGGAGATACCTTTACATAGATTGTCACCATCTATTACATCAATCTCTCTTTCTCTCTCTAAATCTCTCAGCCCTATTATATGATCTAAAAATGAAATAAAAATACAAAAGAAAAGAAAAGAAGAACACCTACACTAAAAGAGAGAAAACCTGGCCGATTTCTCAATCTGCTTCGTTTCTGGCCAAACCCTGCAGTATTTAAAGGCAAACAAAGAATCTGGAAGGCAAGACGAGGCCACGCGTTGAAAATCGACGTGTGGGCCTTCCATATTGCCACGAAAATGCGGCATTTGTCACATTTTCACGGCAATACCAAGGACTTAGGTCCCTGGTTTTGGTACGCAGATTCGTCTCGCTTCGGGGACCTGCCAGATATACTAGGATTCAGTTATTGATGTCCAGATTTTTGTCAGACACCTGCCAACGTCTAGATTCATTGTATCTTTTAGAAACTCTCTAGCTTAGCCTCCAAGAAATTCGGATATAATTACCCAAAAATGGGTTTAATTAAGCTCTTATTACTCCTTTTTCCCTAGACTCTTGATTATCTGCAAAATAGACCAAAACACGATTAGAAATGATATTTTATTCATAAATTGGTAGGGAAATGCGATATAATAATGCAGAATTGTAGACTAATTAGGCATACAGATTCTTGATTCGACCATTTCATTATGATCTAAACATTTAAAAACCCTACAAATTAAATTTTATTAGGTTTCAAATGTTCTACATCGTTAAACTAACCAACTCACTATTTAGGCCGTCCGTTTTTTTCCTACTTGATCGATGGGCAAAAAGTATTCAAAATACTTGATTTTTGGTTTTTAGATACTTGAAGTAATATAGATCAACTTTCACGGAGTGGATCTTGTATTCGAATATCAAAGGGTTGAATTTGAGTGGGAAGGATCTAACGTAGAAGGCAATTCCATCCTATATCACACTCAAAAATCATATCTCCCAAATCTTTTTCCATGATCCGACCGCATATTATCATCTTCATGTTCTAAGATGTACACATATAAAAATTCAAATGATTTGGAGTTCATTTACTCATTAATCTAATCGTTCCATTTTATTCTACTATTAAAAATCATTAATGTTTGAACCCAAAGAAAAATGGGAAACAGCTGTTAAAAACTTTAAATCAGGTCATTTTTTAAATATGTATATTTTAGAATATGAAGATGATAACATGAGGACGAATCTTAAAAATTCAATCACAAAATTGAGTTTTGAGTACGAAATAGGACGGAATTGCCTCCTGTGTCAGCCGATTCCCATTTCTCTATACACACACACATATACACATATATAGAGATAGACTTGTGTCATTCCGAAAGAATTTAAACTCGAATTCTTCCCACCCAAAAACAACCCTCCACATTTGGAATACAAGATCCACCCATTGAAGTTGATCTATATTATTTCAAGTATCTATAAACCAAAAATCAAGTGTTTTGAATACTTTTTTCCCATCCATCAAGCAGAACAAAACGGACGGCCAAAAGTAGTGAGTTGGTTAGATCTATGTCTTTAAACATATGAATTCTTTATTCATCCATTTGATCATGGACTAAATATTTAAAAACGCCTACAAACTAATTTTTATTAAGTTTCAAATGTTGTACACCATTAAACTAACCAACTCACTATTTAAACCGTTTGTTTTTTGTCTACTTGATGCATAGGCAAAAAGTATTCAAATACTTGATTTTTGGTTTATAGATACTTGAAATAATATAGATCAACTTCAACAGAGTGGATCTTGTATTCGAATGTTGGATGTTAGTATTTGAGTGGGAAGGATTCGGCCCGCCGAATCCTTCCAGAATGACATAAGTCTATCTCCATATGTCTACACATATACATATATGTGAGGTATCTATACCTCAACAGCCAGGAGACTCTCTTAGCTGGCACTGCGACCCTGGTCAGAGTCCTAAAAATTTCAAACATTCTCAGTGTAATTAGCACTGTGACCATGGTAACAGTTCTCACAAAACACTGCGACCATAGTAGCAGTCCTCACAAAAAATACTACGACTATGATAGCAGTCCTCATAAAAACACTGCGATCATGATAATATTGCGACCAACATGTGTGGCTGAGATGTAGCCACATCGCCGCCAGCTGAGAGAGTCTCTCAGCTGGCAGCTGAGGTACATCTCTCTCTATATAGACACATACATACATAATACATGATAAAAATGGGAATCAGTTGACACATGAGGCAATTTCGTTCTATGTCAGACTCAAAACTCAAATTTTTTGATTGAATTTTCAAAGTCTGACCGCACATTATCATCTTCATATTCTAATATGTGTGTGTGCGCGCGCGCGCGTATGTATAAAAAAAATTACCCGATTTGGAGTTTGTTTACTCCATTTTCTTTGGGTTCAAACATTAACGATTTTTTAAGAGTAGAATAAAATGGAATGATTAGATCAATGAGCAAATGAACTCCAAACCACTTGATTTTTTATGTGTACATCTTAAAACATGAAGATGATAAATGTGCGTTGGATTATGAAAAAAATATTCTGGAGATATAATTTTTGAGTGTGACATAGGACGGAGTTGCCTCCTGTGTCAGCTGATTTACATATTCCTCATATATATATATATATATATATATATATATATATATATATATATATATATATATATAATATGGGGTTTTTGTACCTCAGCCACCAGTTGAGAGATATTCTCAGCTTGCAACGACATGTCGCAATCTCAGCCACAGATCTGTGGCAGAGTAGTAGGCGGTAATTAAGCCAAAAATCTCGAAAAAGGACCACCAATCACTTTAATTTAGCAAAGGACCAAATAACCCTCATTTATACTTTTAACCTAAAAAAACTCATGATCCACAAATTTTCATTGGAAAAAAATTGTTATTTTCAAAGAGTTTTAGTGAAAGTAATCTAGAATTAGAAATTTCTAATTCATGTACATCAAATTTGTTAGTGATAAAAAAATCGGATCAGGATGAAGAGCAAAAAAGTAGAAGTCGAAAAAGGTAATTTCAAGCGAAAACCCTGCAAATTGGTTGTTTTAAAAAAATTATGATATTTTCATTTTATTTTGCATTCATATAGATTTTAATCAAATATTTCACACTTTACACATTATTTTAGTTTAGATCGCATTCCTAATGAACAAAAATGTTGTCTTCCAGTTTCATCTTGCGTCACTAATTTTGAGATAACCAATCATACAACAAAAAAATTCGAATAAAAAATCTCTTTTAATCATATTTCAAACTTTAGAATGCGATTTTCAGCCTTTTTTATATGTTTGTTTTAGAACGAATGCGACCAAAGTCGCAGTATTTCAAAAATACTGATTTGGGGTAAAAAGCGATTTTAATCACATTTCAAAATTTAGTTGGTGACGTTCAGCTTTTTCTTAATATGTTTGTTTTTAGAAGACTGTGACTCAAGTCGCAATCTTTGAAAATAATGGTTTGAAATAAAAAGTGATTTTAATCACATTTCAAACTAAAGATTGCGGCTTTAAGCATTTTTTTAATATGTTTGTTTTAGAAATATTGTGATCAAAGTCGCAGCTTTTGAAAAATAAGCCACTTAGAAAGACTGCGACTTTGGTCGCAGCCCTTATATAACTGTGAATTTTTTTTTTAAATTGTGGCCTTTTATTTTGAATTTTTGTGCCTCCGAAATAAGACAAGAAGTGAAGGTTTGTCCCTTAAAATCAAGCTTAATACCAATGTGCGAATTAACAAAATGATTCAAGAAGCAAATTCATTCAGATTTTATTAATGCTATGAAGGACGCACCTTTTGGTCCTACATTCATGGAATTCTACAATGAGAAATTTGGAATAGAAAAGGGATTGGAATCCAACATCAGTGTGTTAAAATAATAAATCAATACGACAGATATTCAAGATGCTTCAAAATAGAGGGTAAAAAAAATTCAATTAACGATAGAGGATGTGGTGCTTAAGTTTCGTCTACCTATTGAGGAGCTGATTTCATTACGAATAAAACTTATACGTTGAAAGAAAGGGGTGTCATTAAATACTATTTCAGAAATATGAAGAAGATCACAAAAATCTTAATTGAAGATGTTTTGGATGATCTTTTGGTAAAAAAAGGATAACTGAATTAGATTGATAAGGAATAAGTAGCTAGAGTAGCAAGTGACGTTAAATGAAGTTATTAAAGATAGACAAAGGCTTGCAGCTCAAAACTTCACAACTTTAATAATTTTATATATGTCAGCAATATTATTTTTCTTGGGCAATAAATGTACAGTATATTGGTATTTAGTAGAGCAGATTGCAAATATTCAGCTGGCGCAAAGCATATGTTAGTCTAAAGCTGTCTGGCAGTTCCTGTTTAAATCACTTGGCAACTTCATGCAAAATGCATTTGAGCTACAAGGATGTTCAGTGTAAATTCTTGTAAGTGTAATTAAACTATTGTTAAAAATTAATGTTAATTGCTATATATGATTACTTATTATTTAACTGATACATTAATATCTGCTACAGTATTGGTTATGTAAAAGAGTTAAAATTGTCGAGTCAAGAAAGAGAATGGAGGACAAAACTCTAAGGCAATGAGATGAAACATGCACTATATTAGCAAAGCCATAAACGATATCAATCTATCAGAGATTGAAGAAGAAAAAATTAATATGAAACAACTTAAACTGTATACAATTCATCTACTATTTTGTTAGTAATGCAACTATAGTCGTGATCTTAAATTTTTTTCTTATAAATTGGTGATTTATAAGGACCGAGACCAAAATCGCAGTCTTTATAAGCCAACATAAATTGTGGGTAAATATATTTTTAGGACTGCGATTGTGGTTGCAATCATGATAAAACCAAAATTTTCTATTATTTTGTTAGTACTGCGACTATAGTCACAGTCTTCAATAGTTTGCTTACATATTTTGATTTTAATTGTGACCAAAGTCGCAGTCCTGGTGAAACACAAGTTTTGCTAATTTTTTGTTAAGTCTGCGACTTTAGTCATAGTACTCAATATGTTGGTTATAATTTGATATATATTTTACCTGACGTGCAGGTTTTAATAGAATGGTCATCAATTTAAGGAAGTAAAAAACTATAATTGACCTTGCTATAATAGAGGAAGAAAAAAAAATAGCTAAAAAATACTGAAGGGGAAATTGGAAAAAAAACAAGAACTTGTAAAAATTGTTGAAAAGAGCATAAAAGAAACAAATATTGCAGGTTTTCTACCGAAACCAAGGAATGATAGAAGTGAAGAAGTAGAGATTTTTAGAAACGAACATATATATCTGAAAAACAGAGTGCTTGAATTAGAAAATAAAATTGAAGAAATAAAAAAAAAAGGTTAAAAGAGAAAAAAGAAAAGGAATGAAAAAAGAGAAACGAGAAAATTAGAAAGGCAGAAAGGGAATATGAAGAAAGTCAAGAAGGAGGAAGAAGAGATAATATGAGCAACAAATATGAAGAAAAAGGAACTAAAGAAGAGGATGAAGGAGCAAGAGATAAAGAAGAAGGAGAAGAGGAGGAAGCAGAAGGAGTAATTTGAAATATTTATCAATTTTCAATTCTTATTAAACATATTTTAGTAGTTAAAAAATTAATGTCAAATTTAATTATTTTTCATATTTCTACAATATTGATTGCGCTATTTATGTCTACAAGTCCATTGAGTGTATAGCGTCCGGTGTACTTACTTCAGTTGATTTTGTAAGCGATACGGTTGAAAAAAAGCTAAGAGATGGAATTTCTTACATGTTACTTGCAGACAAATCAAAAAGTTGGGATCAAGAGACTGAATTGATTAGACACATGCAATTCTATGATTGAGATATATATATTTTTTTGTATTTTAAATGAACATTGTACAAATATTAATGAATATATTGGTTAATGAATTCTTTTGTACATATTTCTCACTAGTAATAAGAACTGTGATAACAGTCACAGTTAGTTATTTATAAATCAGATATTATCATAATTGCGACAACATTGGCAGTCATATTGTAAAATAACTCATGCCACTTTAAATGAACTGTAGCTATGATCACATTATGTACTCAGAAATGCTTAGTTCCCATTGTACATCAGAGCTGCAATCAAGATCGCATAAACAAACAATATATAAACTTATTCCCAATAAGCATTGTGACCATAGTCGCAGTCCTTTTTCACAATTCGGACATTACAATATTTTTAGTTTATAAAATGCGACACAGGTCGCAGTCCTAACAACATTCAAATATTCTCAAAGTAGATTAGCACTGTGACTGTAATCGCACTTCTCAATAACACAACTTTCAATTCTATATTATGACTACGACCCTAGTCGCAGTCATTAAAATCCTATCTACCCTGGTACTGCGACTTTAGTCGCAGTCCTCACAAAATACAAGTAAAATTAATCGGGATAAAGTAAAATGTTGCACTATAGTAAATTAAATATTTAGAAAGAAATAGTCAATAAAAATTAATTTGTAGTTCATGTCATAAAATTCTGAAAAAAAAGTACTATTGGGGTTCTTCCGCCATAAATTCTTCAATAAAATATTTAATTTATTTTTATTTCTTTTTTGAGTTCTCAACTGTCACCTCTAATACTTATAGTTATTGTTCACGTCGTTTCAGAGTATTGGTCTTTTGGAGTGCCTGTAAGTAATATATATATATATATATATATATATATATATATATATATATATATATATATATATATATATATATATATATATATATATATATATTAAAGATCTCATTTCTTAAAATTAATTTGTGTTGTTCTTTGACAATTTGCTTCCTAAACTTCATCATGAAATTTATCCTTGTATCATGCCTTTTCCATCTTCTTCCTCTGAACAATCTGATTTCAACTTCACACATTCTCCTATAGGTCCTCTTTCTCCAGGGGATTCTAGTGATTTTGTTAGCAGTTTGGACTTCTCTCTTTTTGACTATCTCTTTCCGTCAAATAATGCTACTTTTGATCCTACTCTTCATAAGGAGGATCAAGCTTTCTTAGGACCTGGGGAGCAGCTTATTCCTACGCCATTTTACGAAGACATGCTTGATAAAAGCATGTACTCTGATGCTAAAGGCGCATATTCTTCTAACATATCCTCTGGAGGTTCTTCCTGATACGGATCGGATGAAGAACCAAGTACAGACAACTCATTCTAGGAGTTTCTCAACGAAACAAAGTACTCTCCAAAAGATGAGGAAAGTGAAGAGGTTGACGAGGGAGAAGAGGAGGAAAGGGAGGAGGAAGAGGAAGACCAGGAGAATGAAGAAGAGATTTTGATTATGTTGGTGATGACGACGAGGACTTGAATTTTCTGTTCTTTTGATAATCACTTTCTTTTATCTTCTTTTAGAGCTTTTAATACTCTTTTTTGTAAGGTCTCTTTCTGATCATAAGATGTGTTATAAATAAGAAAAATTCTTTCTGAAAGTATTATTCCATGCTTTTTAAATACATGTACAAGTATGTATCTTCCATGATTTTTAATTTGAAGTGATCACAAAATTTTGAAAACCTTTGCATTTATAAATACTGCAACATGGTCGCAGTCCTCATATATACGTTGTAATTTGCGTCGTCATACAGTGATAAATATATCATGTACTACAAATAGTGCAAATTTTTATTAAGATTGTGATTATAATTGCACTGTATAATTTGAAATGAAAAGTTCTCATTTTGCATCTGTACTATGACCAAGGTTGCAATAAACAAATAATATATAAAACTATATTAAGATAGTGACTCTAGTCGCAGTAAGTAAAATCCTGTGACTATGGTCACAGTCTTTAGTTAAATATATTCTATGAAGTAAAATACTGCAACTATGATCACAATCCATATTTAACTATATTCTATCTTGATACTGCGACCATAGTCACAGTCCTCGCAAAACACTATAGTTCAATATTTCAATCAAGTAAAAAACTATCACTATGATTACAATGTGTAACCAAAAATACAAAGTTCATATTGTATATCAAAACTGCGACCAAGATCGCAGTACAGAAACAAAGATATAAAACTATATTAGGACGACTCTGGTCACAGTCAGTAAAATCTTGTCTACATAGATATTGCGACCTTGGTCGCATTCCTCACAAAACAATACAGATCATATCATAAAATTCTGAAAAAGAATTAACTTATATCACAATTAAGCAAAATATGACATGTCTATGAGTTTCACATGACACAATCCATCGCCAAATATTCTTAATAAATTCAACTCCTGCTTCCTTCTCAGTTGCTAATATTTAATACTATTATCTTTGTGAATAAAAAACAAAAAAAAAATCAATTTACGTGATAATGAAAACATATGCATAGAAATAATAAACAAAGTGATGTAAATGTTTGAAATATTAAGTAAAGTGCATTAGATACAAGAACAAGATGTCATATCAATAATGGACAATCAGTCCTATAATGGTCCAATTGTTGACAGTTTTCATATCTATGATGTTTCACCTCCTTTTGTGATAGAGAATTCTCAAATTCAGAGTTTATCCCGTTAGTACTTTTAGGCCACCTTTTTGTCGCCGCAGGACCTAAAGGATCACAGATTGTTATTTTTTCACTCTCTCTCAAAATAACACTGAAGTATTAGATCTAACATTACTTCACCCTACTATGATTGAACATTCACCGTCTTGGATTTGAAATCCTTCTTGATTTCTATAGTGAAGCCTACCAACATATCATCCAACTTAGAAAGATGGATATCCGAATCTGATATCATTTCAAGTATTGCATTAAATTTAGATCGAAGTGACCACAATCTTATAATTTCGCGCAGATCTGTATTACCTTGATTTTGGCACATATTCATAGCATTTTCAAATCCAATATTTCTGTATCAAGCATCCAATCTCTATCTATGTAATATATAAGATTTTGGAATATAAGTAACATGATTGCACCGTAAGATACACAAAATATGTTTACAAAGAATCCCTTCGATTTCAAACAAGGCACTACACATAATATGAAGCTCACCACAAATCTTATAACTGGCTTTTTCTCATTTATCTTAGGATTCAGAGAAGTCACTAACCAAATAAGTTATTCTTGATCATTCATTTGCCAACTGTTTAGAAAAAAATTTCATCACAATAGCTCATTCTTTTCCTAGTATAATATTTCTCAACTTGTATCTCATATGAATTTGAGGTACTATTAGGCACACAGTTCAAACACAAGAAGTCTTCTTAAGACTCAGTTCTACAAGGAGCGGCAACAACTTTATCATATTAGTTGACAAACTTAATAAGTTTGTGTTAGCATTCACGAACCCATCCAAAAAGAATTAATACTTTCACTTCTTTGACTAGTTGTCATTCTCGCCTAAAAAATATCCTTCAGATATACATCCACCCAATTTGTTCGCAATTTGTATATCTTTAGTAACCAACTATGTTTTTCTTCATCTATATCATATTTTTCTTCATCACTCTCCAACGTTCCTCCTATGTGCTTATATCATGAGAGTAATATCAATCATCGATGTCAATAGAAAACACATGTCAGATTTGTTCATCAAGGAGATTTGTAACTCGACAATATGTTTTCTTATATGTCAAAAACAGAACCATGTCAAGCATTCGAGAAAACTATCTTGATGGCTTCACCTATATGGGCATCTTGGTCGGTAATGATCACCTTTGGTGCAACTTCATGCATGCATTTGAGTTATTTCTTGAAAAGCCAAATGAATGTATCCCTTTGTTCATCTGTGAGCAATGCATGACGATGATTTACTCTTGTAAATGGAGCGAAGGGCAATTTCAGATGATTACTCTTATATGTGGTATCAAACATTATCATATCAAAAAAACTTATATAAGAAGATCTTGCTCTTCTATCTACCCAAAAGACACTTCTTAGTGTGCCTACATGATCAACCTCACTGGCAAAGAAAAATTTGGATCTGTGTCCTTCCGATCTTTAAAAGATCTGATGATATATATAAACTCATGGTCAATGTTCTTGCTCTTATATCAGATATAATCAATACACTGTTGTGCACTTGCTTCTTCACAATCTTCTCCAGGATTCATTACATTAACCACACGATGAAGGACACATTTCTACATCATCCAAATTGGTCATAATAGTTTTGCTTATCTTTGACTGATGTGTCTGATGAGAGTAAAAGTGATGCACCTTATCAGGACTTGATAATACATGCGAACACGAGTCGGCAAACTCGGTAACCTTCCAAAATCTTTTGTCTGGTAATGAATGTAACCAAATATGCATCTCAGCAGGATAATGAATTCTACTATCAATATGATGGTTGTGGGTAAGTCATTCTTGTCTTTTTTCCCAAACCTCTTTATACCTTCCTTATTGCAACAATATTCTCTACAAATAAGTTCATGTGGAGGCCTCCGTGATTTATCTATTCTTTTTTTCTCACTCTGAATCCCCTGTTCTGTGCATACGCATTATAGAAGTGGTATACCTCTGTTGGATTAGGTGTCTAAGTAATAACTATAATTGATAGCAGCATAGTCCTTTTGGGTTGCCCTCGAGATTCAAAAATAAGTATAACTAAAAGGAGAACAAAATTTCCTTTGGGAAATTAGTCCCACATTGGTGGGATAAGAAAACTGGAGGCTATCCAAGGCTATAAATAGAGCCTTAGGGATTCAGTCTAATTCACAACCTCTTGGCTTGAGTATTAGCCTCCTTTTTCTCCTCTTGGAAGAACTCTTTGATAGTTCATTCATACTTAGTTAAATTTTTGGATCGTTGGGTGTGATTCCATCAGAGGCACGACATTTGTGGTGCTTGCTTCCAAGAGATCTGAAGGGAAATTTTTAGTTGTTTACTATAACAACTAAAAGGTATGTAATTCTATTTTCTTCTGTAGTAATTTTAATTATTTACTAGAATATTAGGATTCCTTTTATGTTCATAGTTATAGATTCAATTGTGAAAACACAGATCATGTTTTAGGTTGCATGCTCCCTTAAAAGTCTAAGTTTGTTTGTAATACCTAAAACCCATCAGTGGTATCAGAGCAGGTTTGTTTTCAATTGAATTTGCTATAATTGTTGAATTGATAAAAGGTAACTAAATTTTATTTACCATATATATATTGATTCTCATTAAAGGTATAATGAGAATAAAAGGTAACTAAATTTTATTTACCATATATATATTGATTCTCATTAAAGGTATAATGATAATAAAAGGTAACTAAATTTTATTTACCATATATACATTGATTCTCATTAAAGGTATAATGATAATAAAAGGTAACTAAATTTTATTCCCAATCTTAGTTACTTTAAGAAAAAAAAAATGTGAAATTGTATGTTAACCCATGAAATTGCACATTACACCTTATAAGTCATTAGTGGAGCGTGTGTGGTTAACCAGCACACTAATAGGGACTAATAAAGAGCAGTAATGGGTATCTTATAAATTGTTATTGTTGATGGAGCGTGTGTGGTTTACCAGCACATCAATTGAGATGATAAATGACATGAAAGTTACCAAGTATATTTGCATGGTTATTCACATCTTGTTTGTGATCCTCGGTATCCCAGTCACAAATGTAAGAGCATAATCTGAGATTAAACATGCCATTGAATAGTTTCAATGAGTCTCAAAAGACTTACCTGTATGAAATTTGCAATTAGATTACGGCATCCCTTTTCTAAGTTGTGAATTCCATAGTTGGATCCTAGCCTCGATATTTCAATTTTGAGTTGTTATATTAAAGGTTATTTTTTTTTTCTAACTCAAACTACCTTTCTTTTAGAAATGTCTGCTCCTAACGATGCTTCTGGTTCCTCCTCCTCCAATCACAACTTTTCTTTGTTGAACATCTGCTCAAAGGTGACATTAGATGGCACCAACTACAATGACTGGATGCGCAACATCAAAATGGCTCTTCGTTTCGAGGACAAGGAGTATGTCCTTGACAAAGAACTTGTTGAAATTGACGAAGAGAAGGCCACTCCTGAAGAATTAGCTGCTTATAAGAAGCACTACACGGATGCAACAAAAGTTGCTTGCATCATGGTTGCTACCATGAGTCCTGAACTGCAAAAATTCTATGAGGATTACTGGCCGTACGAGATGAACAAAGACCTTATGGAAAAGTACCATAAGCGAGCTCGTCAGGAAAAGTACGAGATAGTAAAGTCCCTCATAGCAAGCAAGATGAAGGACGGAGAGTCTGTCAGCGGCCACGTGCAAAGGATGCAGCGATACGTGGAACGCCTTGTGAGGCTAAATGTGCATATTGATGATGAGTTGGCTATTGACATAGTCTTGAACTCATTACCAAGTTGTTATGATCAGTTCATCTTGACCTATCATTTGAATAACAATGAGACCACATTGGCTCAATTGCACAACCTCCTGAGGACAGCTGAAACTGGGATGAAGGGAAAGAGTGATGCCCCCACTCCTGCTAATACTACCGTTCTGGCCATTGGGCAAGGAAAGGGGAAAAAGAGGAAAGGTCCTCCCAAGCAAAACTGGAAGGGAAAGTCTCATGTAAAAACCAGTTCTGATATTACCCCTGTCTCTGATCCTAAAGAGGCCACTTGCTTCTATTGCAACGACAAAGGACATTGGAAACGAAGCTGCCCAAAGTATCTGCAAGATTTAATAGATGGGAAAGTAAAACCATCTACTGCAGGTATATACACTATTTCGTCTATTAACGCAACATCTTCTGATTCTTGGGTCCTTGATACAGGATGTGGGTTTCACATTTGCTCTGTATTGCAGGGACTAAGAAAAAGTGAGGATGTGGAGCATGGTAGAATGAACTTGATCATGGGGAATAGGCGATCTTCACCTGTCACCAAGATTGGAGTTTATAGTCTAGTGCTTAATAATGGTGTTAATTTAGATTTATTGAATTGTTGCTACTCGTCAGAAATGACACGAAACATTATCTCTTTTCATGCATTGTTCAAACAAGGTTTTAGATATTCTTTTAATGATGAGAATGGTTCTATTTCTGCTTATAAAAATGGCAATTTTTATTTTGAAGCTTTACCTTGTGATGGTGTGTATGAAACTGTGATGTGTGTAGACAACTTAGGTAATAGTGTATTTCAAATTGATTCGTCTAATGGTGTAGACAAAGCGTGCTTGTGGCATTGCCGTCTTGGACACATTAACAAAAAACGCATGGCTCAACTCCAAAAGGATGGGGTGTTGGAATCATTTGACCTAAGGTCAGATGATACATGCGAATCTTGTCTTTTGGGTAAGATGACAAAATCACCTTTCACTGGATTTTGTGAAAGAGGTGAAGGTTTGTTGGATCTCATACACACAGACGTGTGTGGACCCTTCAGATCAGCCACAAGGGTGCTAATCGATTCTATGTGACTTTTACTGATGATTATAGCAGATATGGTTATATCTACTTAATAAAGCATAAGTCTGAAACCTTTGAAAAGTTCAAAGAGTTTAAACAAGAAGTCGAGAATCAATTAGGCAGGAAGATAAAGATGCTCCGATCAGATAGAGGCGGAGAGTATCTTAGTATCGAGTTCCATGACTATCTCAAGGAATGTGGAATAGTTTCACAATTGACACCTCCTAGGACACCACAACTTAATGGTGTGGCTGAGAGACGCAATCGAACCTTGTTAGACATGGTACGTTCCATGATGAGTCGAGCTTCACTTCCAATATCATTCTGGGGGTATGCCTTAAAAACTGCCGCCCACATTCTTAATCTTGTTCCAACAAAGAAGGTTGCCAAAACACCTCACGAAATGTGGACAGGAAAAGTTCCCTCGTTAGCACATATTAAGGTTTGGGGTTGTGAAGTTTTCGTTAGACGAGAAATTCACGACAAGCTTGAACCTCGTAGTGAGCGATGTGTTTTCATCGGCTATCCACAGAAGAAGTCATTTGGATATTTGTTCTACAGACCTAGTGAGAACGTGGTCTTTGTAGCACGGAGAGGAGTCTTTCGAGAGAGAGAGCTCATATGCAAAGAGGACAGTGGGAGCACCGTTGACCTTGAAGAAATTCAAGAGTCAGCAGATGAAGGAACCTTTGAAACCGCTATGGTTCAACCAGAGGAAGAGATTCCAGTTGAACCCATTGACACTTCATTGCCTCTTAGGCGTTCTAGTAGAGTTGGCAAGCCAACTGAGTTCTATGGTTGCCATATAACTGCAAATGGAGACACGTTTATCAGTGACAATACACTGGTAAATTTGGATGAGCCGACGAACTACAAGGAAGCCATGGCAGGCCCTGAGGCAGCCAAATGGAAAGAGGCAATGGACAGCGAGATCAAGTCTATGTATGACAACCAAGTTTGGAACTTGGTTGATCAACAACCTGGTCGGAAGACAGTTGGTTGTAAATGGATCTTCAAGAAAAAGATCGACATGGATGGTAATGTAAGCACATTCAAAGCACGACTGGTGGCGAAAGGCTTTACTCAAACCCCAGGGATTGACTATGATGAGACCTTCTCACCAGTGGCTAAGATAAAATCTATTAGGATAATGCTAGCCATAGCTGCGTTTCATGACTATGAAATTTGGCAGATGGATGTCAAAACTGCCTTCCTAAACGGAAAGTTGGCTGAGGATGTTTACATGAGTCAGCCAGAAGGTTTTGTGGATGCAAAGTTTCCCAATGGAGTATGCAAGCTTGAGAAATCCATCTATGGATTAAAACAAGCGTCTCGCAGATGGAATCTTTGCTTCGATGAGAAAGTCAAAGAGTTTGGTTTCTCTAGAAGTGAGGATGAGTCGTGTGTATATGTCAATGCTAGTGGGAGCATAGTCACCTTCCTGGTATTGTATGTTGATGACATACTTCTTATAGGAAATGACATTCCAACCTTGCAAGATGTTAAGTCTTGGCTTGGAAAGTGTTTCGCTATGAAGGATCTAGGAGAGGCTGCCTACATTCTAGGAATAAGAATTTTAAGGGACAGGAGTAAAAGACTAATTGGACTTAATCAGAGTACCTACTTGGATAAAGTACTGAAACGTTTCTGTATGGAGAATTCCAAGAAAGGAGAACTGCCCATCCAGAGTAATACCAAAATGAGTAAGACTCAAAGTCCGAGTACAGATGAAGAGATAGCAGAAATGAGTAGAATTCCGTATGCTTCTGCTGTTGGTTCTATCATGTATGCTATGACATGTACTCGTCCTGATGTGTCCTTTGCTTTGAGCATGGTCAGTCGTTATCAGGGAAATCCAGGTAAAGCTCATTGGGTAGCGGTTAAGAATATTCTCAAGTATCTGCGAAGGACTAAGGACTGGGTCCTAGTACTTGGTGGCTGTGATACATTGAGAGTAACTGGGTATAGTGACGCCAGCTTTCAAACAGATAGAGACAACTTCCGTTCCCAATCTGGCTGGGTCTTTACCTTAAATGGAGGAGCAGTTACTTGGAAAAGTTCCAAGCAAGACACAGTGGCTGATTCTACTTGTGAATCAGAGTACATAGCGGTAAGCGAAGCATCAAAGGAGGCAATTTGGTTGAAAAAGTTCATCGAAGATCTTGGAGTTGTGCCAACCATCAAGGAGCCAATGGATATTTTCTGTGATAATGAAGGAGCGGTTGCATTAACAAAAGAACTAAGAGATCATAGCAGATCTAGACATATTGACAGAAAATACTATTTTATCAGACACAAGGTAGAAGAAGGTCACGTTGTAGTGAGGAGGGTTTCATCTGAAGATAATCCTGCAGATCCACTCACAAAGGGTCTGAGTAGGGTTAAACACAATCAGCATGTTAGGAGCATTGGTCTGAGAGATGATGTTGGTTTTAGCAGTTAGATAGTTAGTTTGAAACTTATAACAAAGTAAATGTGATTGACTTTTGGTGATTAAATAATAGAGAATTATTTATGAGTTTGTTTACTACCTTTTGTCAATTGTTTATTATTGTGTTTCATTTTGCATGTTTTACTTCCCGAATAATTTGATTATTCGAATTCCACAGTCGATCATACTTTTGGAAGTAAGTAGTGAATAAAGACTGTCATGAATAGAGTTGTGGATTGTCTAAAGAGTTTTAGACATAGCAATGGTATTGCTGCAATGTTCATGAGTACTTTGAAATGGAGATTTAAGTATTGGATTAACCCACGCTCAGAGAATTACTTCATGGAATTTATCACGAGTAATTCTGAGACGATAATATCTTATAATCTTTAAATGGAGATATATGAGTTGTGGTTTACAAGTCAGTTGTGCGTTGATAATATGTAAACGCATCAGTAACTTGATGTTATAAAACGTATTGTTGTGCATGATTTGATGAGTAAATGGTGCAAGCATATAGGTCAAAGTTTATTCGTTCCTTTTGCCCTAACGGGAAAAGCGATATCTTTGGGCCCCTCGGTGATTTGAAGTTGACATATAGTGTCGGGCCCGACCAGGACTAAATTGATGTGTTCATTTAGTAGTTCTATGTCAGTACAAATCAGAAATCGGGAAACAAAATACTGGACAAAGAGATTGATTATGTTCCATGTCTCATGTTCAAATGATATCTTGTAGAACGAAGGATTATATGATCTCTTATCTTAGGACACGAAACTGACTAGGTCAGAGTTCGACAATGGCTTTTGGAAGCTACAATTTGCTGATCAATTAGGAAGTTATTAGACTTATCCAAGTGGGAGACTGTTGGATTAGGTGTCTAAGTAATAACTATAATTGATAGCAGCATAGTCCTTTTGGGTTGCCCTCGAGATTCAAAAATAAGTATAACTAAAAGGAGAACAAAATTTCCTTTGGGAAATTAGTCCCACATTGGTGGGATAAGAAAACTGGAGGCTATCTAAGGCTATAAATAGAGCCTTAGGGATTCAGTCTAATTCACAACCTCTTGGCTTGAGTATTAGCCTCCTTTTTCTCCTCTTGGAAGAACTCTTTGATAGTTCATCCATACTTAGTTAAATTTTTGGATCGTTGGGTGTGATTCCATCAGAGGCACGACATTTGTGGTGCTTGCTTCCAAGAGATCTGAAGGGAAATTTTTAGTTGTTTACTATAACAACTAAAAGGTATGTAATTCTATTTTCTTCTGTAGTAATTTTAATTATTTACTAGAATATTAGGATTCCTTTTATGTTCATAGTTATAGATTCAATTGTGAAAACACAGATCATGTTTTAGGTTGCATGCTCCCTTAAAAGTCTAAGTTTGTTTGTAATACCTAAAACCCATCAACCTCATCATCTGATGCAAATTCTTTCCCTATAAATGTAATTTCGCTTCCAGACGTGTCACTATGCAAATTCATTTCTACAAAAAAAAAGATCGCTTCATTTAATAGAGTTTACAATCATGCAAAAATTATTAAATTAAAGGATAAAAATAAGAAAGGACTGCGACTAAGATCGCAGTTTACAGCCATGCAACAAAAAATCAAATTGCAAAAGTCTGCGACTAAGATCGCAATCCTAATAGAAAGTGGGAAATTATTTTATTGAGCATTGTGAGCTTAGTCGCATTATTAAAAAAGCTTATAATATCTACTTCTAAGAAAGTAATCAACAAAAAATCAAATTGCTTTAGGACTGTGATTAAGGTCGCATTATCACTATAGAAAAAGTAAAGATTGTTTATGAGGACTGCAATCAAGATCGCATTCTTCATATGAATCTTGTGAGTGCGACTGAAGGTCGCAGTTTCAATATAAACATAAAATTCATTTTTTCTGTGAGGAATGCGAACAACAATGACATAAATAATACATAAATATGAAAAAATAAATTAACAACTTCCTCAGTATCCAAAGTTCTCTTTATTGTTGTTGTTGTTTCGTTAGTTGCTGCAGTTGCGCTTGAAAAGATCAGATTCATATTGAGTTAGGGGGAGAGTGGGTGGCGTCGGCGGCAAGATAGGGTCGCAGGAGAGGAATTATGGCTGGGGCTCGCTTGGGCTCGACATCAAGAAGGATAGAGGGCGCTGAGGTACAGGGCGAGAGAGATCTGATAGAGCGAGATATATGATTAAGAAGGAGAGATAGATGGAGATCTGATCGATGAAATTTGCGAGAGAGGTCGTCTGCGAACTCGAAATCTAGAGTTAAACGCAAGCGAGAGAGAGAAAATAATGATAGAAAATATAAAGCACATCCCAAGAAAGCTGTCTTTTTGAAAAAGCGGGTTCTTTTAGTAGTTCTAGTGTTTCTTGAATAATGAAATCTTTTGAAGATTATTGAGTTCTGTGACAAAGATTTAGACACGTCACCGCCAGCTGAGAAACTCGCTCAGCTGGCGGCTAAGGTACATTTTTCTCATACCTCAGCCGCCAGCTGAGAGACTCTCAGTTGACAGCGACGTGTCACAATCTCTGCCACAGGTCTGAGGCAGAGTAGTAGGCGTTAATTAAGCCAAAAATCTCAAAAAAGGACCATCAATCACTTTAACTTTAGCAAAGGACCCAAATACCCTAATTTTTACTTTTAACCCAGAAGAAACTCTTCATCGACAAATTTTCATGGAAAAAAGTTTGTGATTTTCATAGAATTTTAATGAAAGTAATATGCAATTAGAAATTTCTAATTCATCTACATAAAATTCGATAGTGATAAAAAAATTGGATCAGGATGACGAGCAAAAAAGCAGCAGCTGAAAAGGGTAGATTTCAAGCGGAAAACCCTAGAAATTGGTTATTTTAAAAAAATTGATTTTTTTTTGTGTTCTTTTGTTCATATAGATTTTAATCAAATAATTCACACTTTACACGTCATTTTGGTTTAGATCGCAGTCCTAACGAACAAAACAAGTTATCTTCAAGGTTCGTCTTGCATCGCCAATTTTGAAATAACTGATCACATGACAAAAAATTTGAACAGAAAAGCTCTTTTAATCACATTTCAAGTTTTATAATGCAACTTTCAGCCTTTTTTATAGGACAAACGTGACCAAAGTCGCAGTATTTCAAAAATACTGATTTGGAGTAAAAATCGATTTTTAATCACATTTCAAAATTTAGACAGCGGCTTTTAGCTTTTTTTTAATATGTTTGTTTTAAGAAGACTATGACCCAAGTCGCAGTCTTTGAAAATAATGATTTGAAATAAAGCGATTTTAGTCACATTAAGCTTAAGATTGTAGCTTTCAGCATCTTTTTTAATATGTTTGTTTTAGAAATACTGAAAAACTGTGACTTTCATCGCAGTCCTTATATAACTGTGAATTTTTTTTATACTGTGACCTTTTATTTTGAATTTATGTGCCTCAGAAATTAGACAAGAAGTGAAAGTTTGTCCCTTAAGATCAAGCGTAATGTCAATATGCGAATAAATAAAATGATTCAAGAAGCACATTTATTCATATTTCATAAAGCTATGAAGGATACACCTATTGATCTTACATTCATGGTATTCCACAATGAGAAATTTAGAACAGAAAAGGGCTTGAAATTCAACATCAGTGTTTTGAAAATAGTAGATCAATACGACAGGGATTCAAGATGCTTCAAAATTGGGGCAAAAAAATTCAATTAACAATAGAGGATGTGGCGCTTATGTTTGGTCTACCAATCGAATGAGCTAATTTCATTTAAATAAAACTTGTACATTAAGGACAGGGGTGTCATTAAAGACTATTTCAGAAACGTGAAGATCACAAAAATCTTAATTGAAAATGCTTTGAATGATCTTTGGTAAGAAAAAGGAGAACTGAATTAGATTGACAAGGGATGAGCAGCTGGAGCAGCAAGTGACGTTGAACGAAGTTATTAAAGATAGACAAAGGCTTGCAGTTTAAGACTTCACAACTTTAATAATTCTATATATGTCAGCGACATTAGTTTTCTCGGGCATTAAATGCACAATATCTTCATATTTAGTGGAGCATATTGTAAATATTCAACTGACGAAAAGCATATGTTGGTCTAAAGTTATCTGGCAGTTCCTCCTTGAATCACTCGACAATTTCAGGCAGAATACATTTGAGATATAAGGATGCTTAGTGCAAATTCTTGCAAGTATAATTAAGTTATTATTAAAAACACATGTTAATTGCATATATATGGTCACTTATTATTTAACTAATACATTAATATCTACTACAGTATTGATTATGTGAAAGAGTTAAAACTGGCAAGAAAGGGAATAAGGACAAAACTTCAAGGGCGGTAAGATGGGACCTGCACCATATTAGTAAAGTCAACGATATCAATCTACCAGAGATTGAAGTAGAAAAAATTAGTATGAAACAACATAAACTGTACACAATTTATCTACTATTTTGTTAGTACTGCGACAATAGTCGCGATCTTAAATTTTTTTCCTTATAAATTGTTGATTTATAAGGACTGTGACCAAAGTCGCGGTTTTTATAAGCCAACATAAATTGTGGATAAAAAATTTTTATGATAAAATACAAATTTTCTAATGTTTTGTTAGTATTACACAAGTTTTGCTAATTTTTTTGTTAAAATTGCGATTTTAGTCGCATTTCTCAATATTTTGGTTATAATTTGATATATATATTTTACCAGACGTGCAGGTTTTAAATAGAATGCCAAACATTTCATAGGAGAAAAAAACTATAATCGACCTTGTTGTAGTAGAGTAAGAAGAAAAAATAGCTGAAGAAAATACAGAAGATGAAATTGAAATGAAACAAGAACATGTAAAAGTTATTGAAGAGAGCATGACCGAAACAAATATTGCATGTTATCTATCACAACCAAGGGATGATAGAAGTTAGGAAATAGAGATTTTGAAAAATGAAAAAATATATTTGAAAAATAGAGTGCATAAATTAGAAAACAAAATTAAAGAAATGAGAAAGGAAAAAGCTGAAAGAGAAGAAAGAAAAATGATGAAAAAAAAAAAGAGAAAATTAGAGAAGCAAAAGGAGAAGATGAAGAAGATCATGGAAGAGAAGAAGAGATGATTAGAGCAACAAATGTGGAGAAAGAGGAAGAGGAGAAGAGGAAGGAGCAGAAGATAAAGGGGAAAGAGAAGATGAGGAAGCAGAATGAGTAATTTGAAAGATTTATTAATTTTCAATTCTTATTGAACATATTTCAGTAGTTAAAAAATTAATGTTAAATTTAATTATTTTTCATAATTCTACAATGTTGATTGTACTATATATGTCTGCAAGTATATATCGAGTGTATAACATCTAGTGTACCTACTTCAGTTGATGTTATAAGCGATACTGCTGTAAAGAAACTGAGAGGCAAAATTGCTTACATCTTATTTCTAGATAAATCAAAAGGTTGGGACAAGACTGAATTGATTAGAAAAATACAATCGATAATTGAGATATATAATTTTTAGTATTCGAATGTATATTATACAAAAATTAATGAATATATTGCTTAATAAATTTCTTCTGTGCATATTTTTCGCAAGTAATAAGAACAGCGACAATGGTCACAGTTATTTATAAATCAGATATTATCATAACTATGACAATATTAGCAGTCATATTGTAAAATTTCTCATGCCATTTTAAATGAATTACGACTATGATCGCATTATGTACTCAGAAAAGCTTAGTTCTCATTGTACATTAGAACTGCGACCAAGCTTGCATAAACAAACAATATATAAAACTTGCTCTCAATAAGCACTATGACCATAGTCGCAGTCCTTTTTCGCAATTCGTACATTACAACATTTTTTTAGTTTATAAAATGTGACACAGGTCGCAGTCCTAACAATATTCAGATATTCTCAAACTAAATTAACACTAGGACCGTGATCACAATCCTCATATAACACGACTTCCAATCATATATTATGACTGCGACCCTACTTGTAGTCTTTAAAATCCTGTCTACCCTGATCTGTGATCTTAGTTGCCATCCTCACAAATGCCAGTAAAATTAATCAAGGTACAGTAAAGTGCTGCATTATAGTAAAATTAAATATCTAGAAAGAAACAGTCAATAACAGTTAATTTGTAGTTCATGATCATAAAATTCTAAAAAATATTACTCTTAGGGTTCTCCGCTATAAATGCTTCAATTAAATATTTAATTGTTTTTTTCCTTTCTTCGAATTCTCAATCATCACGTCTAATCTTATTTTTATTGTTCACATCGTTTTAAACTATTAGCCTTTTTGGAGTGCATGTAAGTAATATATATTAAAGATATGATTTCTAAAAATCAATTTGTGCGGTTCTTTGACAATTTGCCTTCTAAACTTCACAAAATTTATCCTTGAATCATGCCTTCCCCATCTTCTTCTTTTGAACAATCTGATTTCAACTTCACACATCCTCTCATAGTCCTCTTTCTCCAGGAGATTCTAGAGATTCTGATACCAATTTAAACTTCTCTCTTTTGGCTATCTTCTTCCGTCAAATAATGTTTCTTCTGATTTTACTCTTCATAAGGAGGATCAAGTTTTGTTAGTGCCTGGTGAGGAGCTTATTCCTATGCCACTTTACGAAAACATAATTGATAAAAGCATGTCCTCTGATGCTGAAGGCTTACTTCCAGCATATCCTATGGAGGTTCTTCTCAATACAGATTGGAGGAAGAACCAAGTACAGATAACCCATTCTGAAAGTTTCTTGACGAACCAAAGTACCATCTAAAAGAGGAGGAAAGCGAGGAGGAGAGCGATGAGGCTGATGAGGGAGAAAAAGAGAAAAGCGAGGAAAAGAAGACCAGAAGAATGAAGAAAATGATTTTGATTATGATGGATGACGATGAGGATTAGGATTTTCTGTTTTTTTTATAATCACTTTCTTTTATCTTTTTTTAGAGCTTTTAATTCTTTTTTTATAAGGTCTCTTTCTGACCATATGATATGTTATAAATAAAATTTAATTTTTTTTGAAAATGTTCTTCCATGCTTTTTAAATACATGTACAAGTATGTATCATTCATGCTTTTAATTCGCAGTGATCATAAAATTTTGAAAAACTTTGCGTTTATAAATGTTGCGACCATGGTCGCAATATATATACGTTGTAATTTACGTCATCATACGATGACAAATATCTTCATGTACTATAAATAGTGCAAATTTTTATTAAGACTGCGATTATGATCGCTAGGTGTAATTAGAAATGTAAAGTTCTCATTGTACATTCGAACTGCGACCAAGATCGCAGTAAACAAATAATATATGAAACTATGTTAGAATAGCAACTCTAGTCGCAGTTAGTAAAATCCTGTGACTGTGGTCACAGTCTTTAGTTAAATATATTCTATCAATTAAAATATTGTGACTATGATCGCAGTCCATATTTAACTATATTCTATCTTGATATTGTGACCATTGTCATAGTTCTTACAAAACACTATAGTTCACTATATATTCAAGTAAAAAATTGCGATTATGATCGTAGTCTGTAAAAGAAAAGCAAAGTTCTTGTTGTACATCAAAACTGTAACTAAGATCGCAGTACAGAAACAAATAATAAAATCATATTAGGACAGTGAGTCTGGTCGTAGTCAGTAAAATCCTGTCAACATGGATATTGCGACCTTGGTCACATTCCTCATAAAATAATACAGATCTTATCATAAAATTCTGAAAAAAGAATTAATTTGTACCACCAATTAAGCAAAATATGACATGTCTATGAGTTTCACATAATACAATCCATTGTAAAATATTCTTAATAAATTTAACTCCTGCTTTTTTCTCGGTTGCTAACATCTGATACTATTTCCTTTGTGAATAAAAAACAAAGAAAAAAAATCAATTCATATGATAACGAAAAAACATGAGCAAAGTGATGAAATGTTTGAAATATTAAGTAAAATACATAAGAAACACGAGCAAGTTGTAATATCAATAATGGGCAACCAGTACTGTAATGACCCAATTATTGATAGTTTCCACATTTGAAATGCTTTAGCTCTTTTTATGATAGAGAATCTTCAAACCAGACTTTATCATTTGTTGCCACAGGACTAAGAGGCTCACGGATTGTTATTTCTTCATAATTTATCAAAACCACCACTGAAGCACTAGATCCAACATTACTTTCACTCTAAGATGATTAAACATTCACTGTCTAGGATTTGAAGGTTTCTATAATAAAGCTTTCCAACATACCATCCAACCTGAAAAGATGGATATCCAAATCCGATATCATTTCAAATATTGCATTAAATTTGGATCGAAGTGACCATAATCTTATAATTTCATGCAGATCTGTATTACCTTGATTTTGACGCACATTCATCGAGCATCGAATCTCCATCAGTGTAATACATAAGACTCTGAAATATAAGTAACATGATTGCTCCATAAGATGCACAAAGTATGTTTACAAAGGATCCTTTCGACTTCAAATAAGTTTGTGTTAACATTCATGACCACATTAAAAAGGAATTAATACTCTCACTCTTTTGACTAATTGTCATTCCCATCCAAAAAATGTCCTTCAGATATGCATCCACCTAATATGTTCGCAATCTGTACATCTTTGGCAACCAACTATCTTCTTCTTCATCCATATCATATTTTTCCTTCTTCACTCTCTAACATTCCTCGCATGTGCATATATCACGAGAGTAATGCCGATCACTGAAATCAATCGAAACACATCGCCATATTTGTTTATCAAGAACATTTGTTGCTCGGTAATATGTTTTCTTATATGCAAAAAACAAAACTGATGCCAAGCATTAGAAAAAATATCTTAATAGCTTCACTTATTTGGGCATCTTGGTTGGTAATGATCGTAATGCAACTCCATACATGCATTTGAGCCGTTTCCTAAAAAGCCAAACGAATGTAGCCCTTTACTTATCTGCAAGCAATACACAACAAAACAAAATAGATTGTGGATGATAATTAACCCCATGAATAGAGCGAAGGACAGGTTCAGAGGATTAGTCTTGTATGTGATATCAAACACTACCATATCAGAAAAACTAAAATAAGAAGATCATACTCTTCCATTGGTCCAAAAGACACTTCTTAGTATGCCTACATGATCAACTTCACTAGCAAAAAAAAATTATGGATCTGTCTCCCTCCTATCTTGAAAAGATCTGATGATAGATATGAACTCGTGGCGAATGTTCTTTCTCTTATGCTGGATAATACACTATTGTGCATTTACTTGTTCACAATTTTCTCTAGGATTCATTATATTAACCATACGGGCTATATTAGAAGGATGAATTCATACATTATTCAAATTGATCATAATAGTTCTGCTCACCTTTGATCGATGTGTCTAATAAGAGTAAAAGTGATGAACTTTATCAGGCTTGATAATACATGTGAATGCATGTCAGCAAACTTGGTGACCTTTCAAAATCTTTTTTCTGGTAATGATCGTAACAGAATATGCATCTCAGCAGGTGTCACACCCCGCTTCCCAAAATACAGGAAAACGAAGTCATGACGAGAGCCGGCGATGTATATATGCGAGAAAAATACCCCACATATACACACTAAACCTAAACTAAGCTGAACAAGCTATAAAATCTACTACGGGAATTTAATATCATTGTAATATGACATAAATATCTAACACAATGATAACATATGAATAAGAATATGAAATGGTGACTGAAAATAATATAGAGAGAATCAAGGAATAACACAAATAAAAGAGCAGGAATATTGATAATCAAGAAGAGAGAAACTCTAGATCATAACGTGTACGATCTCAACGAACACCTGATCAATAACATGAAGCATCCAGTATCTGAACGTACGAATCCAGGTTCGTCAGAAGCGATCTAATGAGTGCACAAGAAAAGGGAAGTGCTCATTCATATAAATAGTGTGTACAAAAGATAACTGTACTGAAATAAGACAAAAATAACATACGATATATAAATAGAAAAACAATAAATCAAACAGTAAAGAAATCAAATGTCCAATCAAGTCAGGTGTCTATCGCAATATATATATATATATATATATATATATATATATATATAATATATATATATATATATATATATAGAGAGAGAGAGAGATAGATAGACTTGTATCCTTTCAAAAGGATTTGATCCCGGATCCTTCCCACTCAAATTCAACCCTCCAACATTCGAATACAAGATCCACTCCGTTGAAGTTGATCTATACTATTTCAAGTATCTATAAACCAAGAATCAAGTGTTTTAAATACTTTTTGCCCATCCATCAAGTAGGGAAAAAACGGACGGCCTAAATAGTGAGTTGGTTAGTTTAACGGTGTAGAACATTTGAAATCTAACAAAAATTAGTTTATAGGGGTTTTTAAATGTTTAGATCATAATGAAATGGTCGGATCGAGAATTTGTATGTCTAAAGACATAGATCTAACCAACTCACTACTTTCGGCCGTCCATTTTGCGTCGCTTGATGGATGGGAAAAAAGTATTTAAAACACTTGATTTTTGGTTTATAGATACTTGAAATAGTATAGATCAACTTCAACGGAGTGGATCTTGTATTCGAATGTTGGAGGGTTGAATTTGAGTGGGAAGGATCCGGGATCAAATCCTTTTGAAAGGATACAAGTCTATCTATCTATATATATATATATATATATATATATATATTATATATATATATATATATATATATATATATATATATATATATCAGGTATGATTAGGATAAGTCATGTTAGGGTCCAATTTACAATCAGGTGTCTATCATAACTTATATGAGTTCAGTCAGGTGAGTACATCAATTATAGTACATAATAACAGTTAATCATTATTAATTATGTCAACGAACACCAATTGCTACATGCAGTGACGCATCCCATACTACGCCTATCACACGTGTTAATCAGGGTCCTAAATTATTAAAACTGATCGATTTGAGATATTGTCCATGTTTTAGGTGGGTCCCGTACATACCCGGGAGCACGGCCCAGATGCCTGGCGCTGAACCAGGCCCTACCGCTAGGTAGTCAGTAACAGTACTCATAGCATCACTGTGGAATAATGCTGACAGTAACACTATAGAATAATAAACAGATGGGATGTCAGTCATCCCCCGGAACTCTGCAGTGGAATCGTAAGTCGGATGCGCAACTTGTATCCTAGGTCCACCTAAAATACAGTTGTTCCTCCACCAATTACACCACATCCCAGTGTAAGTTGTCTATTATTATTTAATTCAGTTAAAACAATCAGGATCATGTTACTTAGAATACCGGGACGATACAGTGACAGTAACGATACAGTATAACAGTCAACAGTAATCGTATACACGAAGAACAATATTAGTAACAGTAACCGTGTATATAATGAACAATAGGACTGTACAGGTGTTACGGTTAAACAATCCTTTTCCAGTAACATGAATTTATACAGAGTCCTACCCCTCTAGTCAATGTACAATCTCATATATAACTGATCAAATTCCCATCCACCTATACTGAATATAACATTAATGAATCCGCCAACTCATAATCTTCATAGTCATCGTGAACATCAAGTGCTAAGTCTATAACAGAGTATCAAGTACTGTAAATCACAAGTCTTATAAGCCAATAACCAGTTCTCTAATCGCTACCAATTTATTCTAATCCTCTAATTACCAATAACTGAGATCAAACAAATGATTGCTATCAACTGTGAAGTACAAGATTACTAATACCAACAAAATCAATCCCACAATAACTCTATCTTATAACTGAATAAGTCAAGAACCAATCATGAAAAAATGGTCTACTGATTATCCTCAATCAACTTAAATCAACAAATACCGAAACATAAGCAACGAGTAGAACATCCTTAATCATTATGAAATCTGAAATATCCTCAAATCTGATAGTCAACATCGATAAGATCATCAATATTCTGGCAACTAATCAGTGAATCTGAAATACTTACAACTATTAATCCGACTAAAACAATCATATCCAAATACTGACCAAGATTCAATAACAAGAATGTAAATTTTGTATCAACTCAGATTCTAACTAAGTCTGTATATTGATCCAAGCATCAAGGAACTTAAATCTCTTAATAAAGTAACATCACATCTAATATGTCCTCAAATACCCAAATGAATTCTTGACTGAACTATCACCGAATAAAGAAATATCAAGTCTGATAATTATTCGGATAAAATATAGATCATAAACCACAATCATGAACCAATCCAATGTTAGATCAATCTAGTATACAGTCCAAACTTCTTTACAACTAGTCCGAGTCCGAAACGGTAATCATCTATATATGAAATCATATAAGTCTAGTATCTCCATATCGGAAAACAAGGTCCATATACATTCAAAAATAAACTAAACCAGCAAAACAATAAATCGAATCGAGTCACAGTCCAAGGTGTTCCAATACTAGGCCTAAGCTAACAACGACGAACTACAAACCCATGAAATGATAAAAAAAATACAAATATCTATTTACAACAGTAAGTAAGGAAATAAGACACAAGCAAACACTCATATGAAATGACGCGATTTTGAACCAAATCGCCTTCTGGTCTTCACTGCATGAACTGGTACGGATCTCTGAATCATCTCCTGGGTCGGTTTTCGAATTGTCAGTGTGTCAGGTCCGCAAGGGGCACAACTCTAAATCTCCCATTATAAAGTTTGGATCACCCGAACGATTCTGAAACGCTGTAACATGCAACCAAACACATATAATATACTTGTACACACATAATATAATATAATGTATCCACGCATACACATACATATACTAATATACATGCATGTATATATATATATATATATATATATATATATATATATATATATATATATATATAGGGAGCTGATCCTCTAAGCACGGTTCTCACGGATTCCTGTAAGAACTTTCACGTGGGTTGTCGGATCTGACAGATCAAATCAAATAAAACTAGATTTCTATCAGATCCGACGGCTCACGTGAAAGTTCTCACAGGAATCTGTGAGAACCGTTCTTAGGGGATCAACTCACTATATATATATATATATATATATATATATATATATATATATATATATATATATATATATATATATATATATATATACGCACCTTCACCTATTCATCCATACATGGCAACTGCACCCAAACTTACGCACCCACACATAAACTCATGCATCCACACCCACAAAAACACAAATCAACATGCTAACGTAAATTAAAACTCACACGCACATTAACAGACACTAAGAGAATGTAAAGAGAGGAAAGAGAGTTATGGAGGGGAACTCACGCAACGGGGTAACTTACGGCACGCTGATGGAGGAAGGGGAGGAGGCCGCGGAGGATGTCGACAGATAGAGGATCTCGCTGGGAAGGGCGCGGGTGCGTTCACGCTCCCCGACGGCGATCGACGGCGATCCACGGAGAGGTGGAAGATGTCATCCCACACATAAATATAAACACACATTATTAATCACGCATGCATATTTAATAACTCATACATAATAAATAACAAACATATAGTATACATATAATATAATCCATGCATATTAACAATTAAAGAGAAGAAAGGAAAGGACTCACAGCCATGAGGGAGGCTTGCGACGTTCCGACGGAGGCTCCGGCGGAGGCGACAGAAGATGTCATGGAAAGCCAGAGAAGAGTGGAGTGTCATCGCGCTTCCCGATAGAGAAAATCAGGCTCCGACGGATCCCGACGATAAGGGGAAGAGGGACAACCCAAGGTGCTGTCAAGTGGAAGCATGGCCTGGATTGTATCCATTTCAAGGAAAATACTGAAGAAGAAATTTGGTAGATTGATTTGAAGCATAGGTGATGCAAATCAAATAAGCCAAAATGTAAACCAAATAAACTACGGATTGAGAAGAACCTTGAGCAACAACAACACAACTTTCATGTGTCATAACGTCTAAAAGAAACCCAACAGACAAAATCCTCAACCTTGTTGCACGGCTGCGTTTTGTAGGGCCTGTGAGGCTACACTCAGATGTTGAGAAAAGAGGCGCTGCCAAGGGGGTGTAAGGCTCGGATCCGGCCACCGCGGAGCTCGCCAGAGGCCGTGGCGAAGGCGATGGTCTGCCGTGGAGAGATGATGGTGGTCCAGCGGGTGCTCCGGACTCGCCGAGGGGTGCTCCAGAAGGATTTCGGGCTGTCGTGGTGGTGCTCGGCCGTCGATGGAGCTCCGGCTATGAGGGATGTGCTCGGTCTTGCCCTGCTGCAGCAAGCCAGGGATGATGGCGCTCAATTACTTCCATCATATGGGCGTGGAGGAAAGGAGGAGTTCGGGCTGCCATGGGGTTTGGAGGGTGGAGTGGCTGCTGTTGTGGAGATGAAAAAGGGAGAATGATGGTGATGGCGATGGCGCATGGAGAGGAGATGAGGAGGAGATGGTCACGCATGGCACCAGGTGAAGTTGGAGATCGAGGATTAGGGGTTGTGCGGCTGTGCAGGGAATGAAAAAAACATTTTGGAATTAATGATTAGAGTTTAGGATTAGTGAATAGGATTATAATCTAGTTAGTTAGGATTTAGATTTTGTTGTTAGGATTAGGATATGATTAATTATGATGTGGATATTTAGATAATATTTGAATGGATTGATGGGCTCGGGGCTAACAGGTACGGGTATAAGAACCATAAGACTATTAATATTAAAATAATGATATATATAGTAACAACAAAAATAACACTAATAAATAATAATAGTAAATAATAATAATAACAATATTAACACTAATAATTAACAATAATCATAATATTAATAACAACAATATTGTTTATAATAATCACATTAATAATATTAATTATAAATATTAATCATAATGGGATAATGATAATGGAAATAGGTACTACTAATAATAATAACTAAAAGAAATAATGATAATAAGTAGTAGAAATGTTAATGAATAGTAACAGTCCGCATAATTATTTAATAGTCTAAAATAATTTGTATATTTAATAATAATAATAAGCATAAATCAAGTTAACGAATAATTATATAAAAAATCAGTAAAACAAAATAAATACCTTTAAACAAATAAAAAATTAAGTATTTTAAACTAGGGATATTAAGGGAGCACAATAAACTCTATTATCAATACGACGGTGGATGGTAAGCCCTTCTTATCTTTTATCCCCCAACCTCTTTACACCCTTCTTCTTACAACAATATTTATCTATTGCTTTTTTCCTCACTCTGAATCCCTTATTTCTTGCATACGCATTGTAGAAGTTATATGTCTCATCATCTGATGAAATTTACTTCTCTACAAAAATAATTTCACTTTCAGATGTGTCATTATGCAAATTCAATTCCTAAAAAAAGATCGCTTCAATTTAGCAGAGTTTACAACCATGCAAAATTATTGGATTAAAGGACCAAAATAAGAAAAGACTGCGACTAAGGTCGCAGTCCTAATATAATGGACTTTGAGTAAGGTCGCAGTCCTAATATAATAAAAAACTGCGACTAAGATCGCAGTTTACAACTATGCAATGAAAAATCAAGTCGCAAAGAACTGCGACTAAGATCACAATCCTAATAGAATATGAAAAATTATTTTATTGAGTACTCTGAGAAAAATTATAATATCTGCTTCTAAGAAAGTAATCAACAAGTACTCTAATTGCTTTAGGACTGCGATTAAGGTCGCATTATTACTACAGAAAATATAAAAGATTGTTTATGAGGACTGTGACTAAGGTCGAATTCTTCATATGAATCTTGTGAGTGCAGCTGAACGTTGTGGTCTCAACATAAACATAAAATTTATTTCTTCAATGAGGACTGCGAATAATAATGACATAAATAATATATAAATATGAAAAATAAATTAACCTCTTCCTCAGTATCCAAGGTTCTCTATTGCTACTGTTGTTTCGTTAGTTGCTGCAGTTGTACTTGAAGAGACCAGATTCATATTGAATTGGGGAAGAGCAGATGGGGCCAGCGGCGAGATGGAGTTGCCAGTGAGGAATTATGATTGGGATCGACCAAGAAGGATAGGGAGTGCTGAGGACAGGGCAAGAGAGATCTTATAAAAGGAGATATATGATCGAGAGGGAGAGATCAATGAAAGTCTGATCGATGAAATATGAGAGAGAAAACATCTACAAACTCAAAATCCAAATATGATCGCGCGCGCGAAAGAGAGAGAGAGAGAGAGAGAGAGAGAGAGGAAATGATGAGAGACAGATAATGAAAGAGAATATAAAACAAATCCCAAGAAAACTGTCATTTTTGAAAAGCGGGGTCTTTTAATAATTTTAATTTTTCTTGAAAAGCGGGATCTTTTTGAAGATTATCCAATTCTGTGACAGAGATTCAGACACGTCGCCGTCAGCTGAGGTACATTTTTCTCATATGTGTGTGTGTGTGTGTGTGTGTATCTTCATGTATCATCACTCAATGCTAATGAAATATGTCGAGTTATTTGCAGCGACATTATTACTTCTGATTAAATAGGCAGCTTGCAATACCATTTGCAGTTACTTTTTAATGAAATATGATGATTATACTATTTATCTTTCCTCTAGGAAAATGAAAAATGAAAACCAATTTTTGCTTCCAAAGAGACTTTACCCATAGATTATTGTTGCCACTAACACAGCCAAACTCCAGATGTTTACAGAATTTATTATAGTTACAAATTATATTGTAATTCACTTCCAACCCTGAGAAAGACTTGAACAACTTACAACGACAAGAATACAACAAAACCTTTCATTCAAAACTTCTGAGCTCGGCTACATGAATCCTTTCTTAAGGACCGTCTTCAAATAAATTGTAATGGTCAGTTTCTGACCTCCTCGAAATTATGACACATGTCCAATCAGCGTCAAACAAGTGAGTGACACGTGACCGCTTCCAGAACCTCTGAGCATGAGTCTTCAGTCAATAAAAACTCCGAGCAGCTCAGGTGGTTGAAGAAGGAGATAGAATCAGTTATGAGAATCGCTATCTCTAAGCCAAATTTTCATCCAAACCTGATGGTTACAATTCGAGAACAGATCAACTATATCTACAACTGGATGCAGACTACCAGATAAAGATAAACACTAGTTCAACCTATTCAAATCAAGATGCTTGGTTCTAACCGCCTCTGAGATAAATGGTTGAATGTTTAAACAGAGCTGACATCTACAGTCTTATCCACCAAATACTACCTATTTAAATAGCATGCCTCTTCCAATGTGAAGGGGGGATTAATTCACTCCAGGGAAACCCTAGTTCATGAGATAGGATGACCCATCATTGTAATTTTTTTGAATTATAGTGAAATTCTCTCTCCCTCTCTCTATGGTTTTTCCCTCTTTGGGTTTCCATGTAAATCTCTGTGTTTGCATTGGTTTGATTTCTATAATTTATTGATTAATCCCATATATTTTGGTGCGTGTATAAATTCCATTGGAATTACCCACTGCATTTGGTATTTTCATTGAGATCTTTGAGTCAACTATCTTAAGCTCTCCCCATCAAATACCTTAACCCTTCCTCAAAACCTCGCCCTATTGATATGACTTCACCAAGGAAAAACATCACTTAGGCTACAGTCGCTGCCCCCACCGATCCGAAAGAAAAGGGGAAAGCTATCGAAGCCCTCAAGCCTGCGAATTGTTAGACCAACTTATCCGAGTCCATATCTATGACGATGAAGACTCCCACTCTTGCTCTGTTAAACTGCTTAGAGGGTGCTGGCTGCTGAACCTGAGCCCTAGAACACAAGCGAGCAACTCCACCAGATTCTTTTCAGCCTAAAGAAGCAGATAGAGGATCAGCAAGCCAAGATCATCCGGCTTCATGAGACGGCTGCTCTTGAAAAGACACAGCAGCTCGTATCTAGACTCGAGTACTCAAACAAGTTGATACACTGCAGAAGTTGCAGTCCTCCCATACCGCCAAAGGAAAAACACAGACTCTCCCGTCACCATAGCGTAATTGGGAATCCGCGCAATCCACTGGCAACTCAAAGCGCGACTAAACAGAGACTGGCGACGATGACAAGCGCTCCGAGGACTCAGGGTGTCCCCGAACTCCGAAGTTCCCTCGCATAGAGGATATTACGGATCTAGTCCAGAAGCGGCTCAACCAGACGGGCCAGCAGTTTCTGAAAGGACCCGAGGATTCCACATTGAGGATATCATGCTTTTGAGTTATCGGTGGATTGTGCGGATTCCCGATCACGCTGTGGTAATGGGGGAGTCCAGGCTCTTCCTTCGGCGGTAGGGGAGGACTGCAATTTTTGCAGTGTATCGACTTGTTTGAGTAGTCGAGTTTGAATACAAGCTGCTGCGTCTTTTTCAAGAGCAATCGTTTCGCGAAGCCAGATGATCTCGACTTGCTGATCTTCTTTAAGTTGAAGAGCATTTGCTGGAGTTGCTCCCTGTGTTTTGGGGCTTCAGTTCAGCAGCAAGCACCCTCTGCGGTGTGGCAGAGGAAGAGTGGGAGTCTTCATCGTAATGGATATGAACGTCGGATAGGTTAGTCTGACGATCCGCAGGGGCTTCAATAGCTTTCCCCTTGGTGGAGTCATATCAATAGTGCGAAGTTGTTTTGAGGAAGAGTTAGGATATTGAATGGGAAGAGCTTAACAGAGTGGACATAAAGATCTCAATGAAAGCACCAAATGCAATGGGTAATTCCAAGAAAATTTATCCACGCACCTAAATTCGTGAAATTAATCAATAAATTGTAGAAATCAAACCAACAGAAACACAGAGATAAATTGTAGAAATCAAACCAACCCTCAGCAAGAGCTTGTCACTTGAACAAATGTCAAGTCTCTGGATGGGGCTTGTGTTAGGTTAGTAGGAAAAGCAAAGGTGGCACTCAAATGGGACATATATCAATTAGATATTAATGTAGCTGCCATTTGTTTCAATTCTGATGTTCCCAATTATGGAGCTTAGTTGTGCTAATATGGACTTGGACTCATTTCTAGCCTGAACTTGATTTGTAATGCAATGTGTTGAAATGTGGACATAAATAGCACAATTGTGTGTTTGTCGTGCAGAATGGTTCTAAAACAAAAGAATAATATGAGTCCAACATGTTGCGTAGGTTCACATTGCTTCCGTAACAAATAGAAGAAAGAAATCAATTCCTGAAGGTAGGGATTGATTTGAGCCTGAGACCAATCAGTTCAAGCTAACGTTATGGTTTAATTGTAATTGAGAATCTACGTTGCTGATCAAGATATCAAATACAAGAACTATATAAAAACTGAAAACCAAACGCTTTTGCGAATTTAACTATAACACAGCACTAACAAAATAAACCATCGCAACAATGATATCGTTTTGGTTAGACTTGCAACATAGAAACAGGAGACTACCAAACTTCTGCAATCAATGTTTTGAGAATTTCAACCTATGATTATTTCAGGTGTCACTTGTGCTAAAAATGTTTGGTTATAGAAATTTTACAAGCTGCTCGAGAATGTACTTGAGTCTTCTCTCCTGCACAGCAGCAGGCCAATGTGGTGGTTGCAAATCCATGGTACACTGGCCAAATTAATTCCAACAAAATCACAGGATTAACTATAGGACATGACTGAGCATGGTTGTAGGTTTTGAAAAAAATGAAGAAATTTCATTACCCCGAAAACCCTATAGCTTTCCAGAAAGAAGAAGATAATGAGTGATCAGTTAAAGATGATGGCAGAAGAAAAGAAAAAGAAAAAGAAAATAGAAAAATTTAGAACCTCATCGCATGGCAATTGAAGACTGTATTGCACTAAATGAGTAACATGCCTCTCTAAAGGGAACCATCACAATTCTCAAGAACTACAATCTTCAAACCATAAGTGCTACAAGTATGCCTACGGCAAACAAAATCATCCTATTAGAACATTGGCAATAATTTTCTCTCTTGTTGGCTACCAAAAATAGGCATTGTTTTAAATATCAGCCGATATACCGGTATTTTATCCAACACTCAATCTCTGTTCAGCAGTAAGGAACTTCTTTTAGGAAGGCAAATTACTCAAGGAGGTAAACCACACCCTTGTGACCCTAATTCCTAAAGTTACTAATGCATCTTTTGTCTGATTTTAGGCCTATTTCATGTTGCAATATCATTTATAAGTCACAAAGGTCCTAAGTAATAGACTTCAACTCGTCATTGGAGAGTTGGTGTCTAAGAATCCAAATGCATTATTAAAGGGAGAAACATCAGTGACTGCACTCTTATGGCACAAGAGATGATTTGAGATTTCAAGAAGTATGGATGCAGAGCGGCCTGTATCAAGATAGACCTGCATAAGGCATTTGATAGCTTTAACAGAGAATTTATTTACTACTTGATGCATCCCTTTAACCTGGATTAACTGGATTAGAGAGTGCATTAGCACTCCTACCTTTTCAATCATGGTGAACGGATCTCCTGAAGCACTCTTTGGTACTAACAGTATGTCAGGGGAATCCCCTCTCTCCCTACATTTTTGTTTTGGCTATGAATTCCTGTCAGTTCATCTAAAGATGGACATTGAAGCAGGAAAAGTTAATCGTATCAAGAAAGGGCAGAACAACTATGTATCCCACCTCTTTTTTGCTGATGAGCTTCTGATATTTACGAGAACAGATAAGAGTTTCCTTCAATAACATTTTGAAGATATTGCATAGACTAGCCTGGAATACTGGACTGATTGTTAACAAGGATAAGAGCAAAATATTCTGTGGTAAAAGCTGCCAGAACAAGGATGAACTGAAGGATCTAATAGCAATCCCAGAGGGTGTTCTTCCTAAAAGGTACTTGGGTTTGCCCTTATCTATTAATTATTAAAATCCATTAATTACTCTTCTCTGATTGATAAATGTAAGTCTAGTATGGAGGGGTGGGCTTTTAAAACTCTATCCTTTGCTGGTCGAGTTCAACTGATAAAATCTGTCATCCACAGTAATCTCATTTATTGCCCTGTTGCATACTTACTCTGACAACACTGATAAGTGGCTGTGGACAGTCTCCAAATCTGGAGAATTCACATTCTCTTCAGCCTGGAATGTTATCAGAGCACCCTCATCTCCTTTTGACCTTGCTGATGTGGTATGGTGTCAATTTTCCAGGCCTAAGATGTCATGCTGTCTACTCAGAGCAATGACAAATAGATTACTCACCAGACTTCTTCAATTTGGTAGCTGTTTGTGTTCTCTACAATGACCAGTCTGAATCAGTTGATCACCTCTTCTTCTCTAGTCCATTCTCTACTTACATTTGGACAATTTGCAAGTTAAGACTTGGGCTTACCCCTGATGTGCAGTTACCGGTTGAGGAAGCATAGCAATTGAAGACAGAATTCTTGCATAAAAAGAAAATTTTAGCCTTATAGCTAAAGTTGTTCTTGCTACCGTTGTGTGGCACTAACGAAAGGAGAGGAATGCAAGAATTTTTGATAGTCTGTTACATTCAAAATTTGAGGTTCCTGATAGAATTACTGAAGATGTCAGAATAGTCATGAGGCCCTGCAATTGGAGAACTGAAAGTAATGCTAGTGAGGCTAAGATCCTTAGTGACTAATGTAGCTTCTGCTGCTGCTTTGGGTATCAGATATTTCGATTTTCAATTCTATCACAACACTTGTATCAGATACAGAATACTCACACATGGTAAATGTTCTTGTGTCTATTATGAAGTATCGGAATTTAGATAAAAGTTTCAGGAAGGAGTAAGATCATCAGCCAATTTATCTACATGCCCAGCTGCAGAATCAGACTCACTACTAAGCAGTTCAAATATCACACAGTGCACCATGCTCTGGCAGAACTGTTGAGTGGATTTAGTCACTGTTTTTTGTGTTTTCGATTTGTTATGATAGTACAGTTCTTTCCTTAGCAGGACGATGCTTACTTGTTATACTATAGCGGAGGGTGACGACTCGGGTCCTCTTCCCTCCCTGTAGTTAACCAAGCTAGCACCCTCTGAGTAGCCTAGCCTCCTTGTATTATGTACTATTGTTCATCTATCATCACTCATTGCTAATGAAATATGTCGAGTTATTTGCAGCGGACATTATTTACTTCTGATTAAATAAGTAACTTGCAATACCATTTGTACTTACTTTTTAATGAAGTATGATGATTATACTATTTATCTTTTCCTCTGGGAAAATGAAAAATGAACACCAATTTTTTCTTGAAAAGAGAGATTACCAATAAACTATTGTTGCCACTAACATAACCATACTCTAGATGCTTAGAGAATTTATTATAGTTACAAATTATCCTGTAATTCTCTTCCAACCCCGGGAGAGACTCGGACAAATTACAATGACAAAAATACAACAAAACCTTTCATTCCAAACTTCTAAGCTCGGCTGCATGAATCCTTTCTTAAGGACCATCTTCAAGCTAATAATCGTCATAAACTTTTTAATTATCTCTGTTCATATTTGTTTAGACCTGGCTTTAATCCTCCTTGCATTGACACAAGCCTCCATCACTGAATTCATCAAAATGACTCTTTCCAAAATCTGGCCTACTTGATTGTGTTTCTGTGTACCGGTAGTTTTCACATATATTTACAAGAAAGGCGAAAGCCATATATCGAGTTTCAAATTCTAGCACCCCAATAATTCTGATGTGGCAGTCTATTTGAAAAATATAAAACTGAACTTAAACACAGCTAGGAACCCAAATCCCCAATCCTCACCAAGAGCTTATCACTTGAACAATGTCAGGTCTCTGAATGGAGCTTATGTTAGATTAGTAGGAAAAGCAGAGGTGGCACTCAAATGGGACATTTATCAATTAGATATTAATGTAGCAGCCATTTGTTCCAATTATGATGTTGCCAGTTATGGAGCTTAGTTGTGCTGATATGGACTTGGACTCATTTCTAGCCCGAACTTTATTTGTAATGCAATGTGTTGAAATGTGGAAATAAATGGCACAATTGTGTGTTTGTCGTGCTGAATGGTTCTAAAACAAAAGAAATAATATGAGTCCAACATGTTGCGTAGGTTCATGTTGCTTCTGTAACATATAGAAGAAAGAATTCAATTCCCGAAGATAGGGATTGATTTGAGCCTGAGACCAATCAGTTCAAGCTAACCTTATGGTTTAATTGTAATTGAGAATCTACGTTGCTGATCAAGATATCAAATACAAGAACTATATAAAAACTGAAAATCAAACGCTTCACAGCACTAACAAAATAAACCATCGCAACAATGATATCTTTTGGTTAGACTTGCAACATAGAAACAGGAAATTAAGACTACCAAACTTCTGCAATCAATGTTTTGAGAATTTCAACCTATGATTATTTCAGGTGTAACTTGTGCAAAAAACGTTTGGGTATAGAAATTTTACAAGCTGCTCGAGAATGTGCTTGAGTCTTCTCTCCTGCTCAGCAGCAGGCCAATGTGGTGGTGGCAAGCCACCTGAATACTTTGTCCATGGTCCACTAGCCAAATTAATTCCAACAAAATCACAGGATTAACTATAGGACATGACTGAGCATGGTTGTAGGTTTTGAAAAAAAAAAAATGAAGAATTTCATCACTCTGAAAACGTTATATCCTTGCAGAAAGTAGATAATGAGTGATCAGTTAAAGATTACTGCAGAAGAAAAGGAGGGGGTGGGGAAATGAAAAAGAGAATTTAGAACCTCATTGCAAGGAACTGCAGACTGCATTGCGCCAAATGAGTTACATGCCTCTCTAATGGAAACCATCACAATTCTCAAGAACTACAATCTTCAAACCATAAGTGCTCCAAGAATGCCTGCGGCAAACAAAATCTTCCTATTACAGCAATGGCAATAATTTTATCTCTTGTCGGTTATCAATAATAGGGAAAACAACTTAGTACCTGGGATGATCATAATTGAACACCTAGTCCATGGAAGAGTTGACTGTAACTAAAGCTAGGTTATAAACATATAGATCAGGTTCCATTATTTATTGATATGCATCAGCATAAATAGCTTTTTACTTGTGAAATATCATTCCAGCAGATTGCAATACAGAGCCTTCTATATTTTAGGAGTGATGCACAGATATAAAATAGAGGTAAAAAGATATTGTAGGATTGCAAGTGATATAGTTGGAGACCAGGGCCAGAATTGGTCCAAATCCTATTCGGTTTAACAATTTTGTATCGGTTATAAAAAAAGAAAAAAGTTTTAAGCTTTTCTTTAAGTAGCAGATGAATAAAGATGAACACTGAAGTTTCACAAAGATCAACTTAAACAAGCATTTTCTATTATTAGAAATATGCAGTAAAATAATTAAATCAAATGTTTAGTTACCACTAAAATATGCAAGAGTTTTTTTATGGTAGCTTCTCCAGCTTCTGGCCTCTCAAGCCATTCCAAAAATCACAAGCGCTCATCACCTTCTTGCCTGGGAGCTGAAGCTCAAGAACCTTCCAAAGGTGGGAAAAAAGAAAAAAAGGAAACAAAACAAAAGTTTCAAACGTAGTATTTGTTAGTATTATATTGAATTTACATGTGTTGTGCAAGTATTGTATCTATAAATGTTTCATACCTCAAGCCAAGATTGTTTGGCACATGGGAAAAGCAGTGCACCACCAACAAACATAATCTCCTTTCCATCACTTTTTATGTCAAAGTTCTTGCCACTCCTTGTTGTAATTATCTTAAGTTCTAAGATATTATAATTACCATTGTCGCCAATAACTTGAACTCTAGCTCGGGTTCCGGGCCAACCTGCAAATGCCCGAACCTAGAGAAGTCGGCTTGTAATTTGCTTATCTGAACACATGAAGAACAAATATAACTTACCTTGTTATGTAGTGATCTCGCTTCTTGGTCAAAAGAAAGCCAAGACTCCGTAGATGTTAGCTGAACATAAGGGTAACAGAAAAGAAAATACCCGGTTACATGGTGCTTCAGTCCATATACACGTTCTCCGGTAAAAGTTAAAACATGAGAATAAGTTGAGAAAACATAAAACCTCCATATGCAAGCAAGTCCTCATCTGAATCAGCCAAAACTAACACAAACCATGGAGTAACCAGGTTTAAATGACATATATTTGTGGGTTTCCAAATACTTTTTTCATATATTTAATATATTGCACTAATTATAGATCACATCCGTGGAGGATCTTTGAACTTTCATGGTATATAAACTGAACTCTTCCTATTAAATCAGAATGGTATATACACTGGAAATTTGGATGGAGGATCTCTGTCTTTTCATGGTATATAAACTGAAATTTTCCTATTAAATCAGAATGGTATATACACTGAAAATTTCAATTAGTTAACTGTGTTTTCTCATGTCATATTCCTTATGCAAGTATACTTTACATTATTGTGAAAGAAGAATTTGTAAAAACAGACGATGTAGTGCTCCACATAAATTAAATATAAGCATTTTCAGCCTAGGGTTCAGTGTGTTCCATCTTTTTACCTTCTCTTTTCTTCCTTTTCTTTTCGTTAATATGCAATGTTGGTCAGACATTTAGAAAGGATCAGAATCAAGATGTTACTGGGCCAGGCATTGAAGATGAATGCATCTCAAAGAAATCAGTGCAATATGCTTGAGAGATCAGTGTAATATCATATAGAAAATCCTATCACCTTCATCCTTGATCTAAACCTAGTATTGGGAGTTCCAGAGACTCTCATTCTAGGCTGGCTATGGGTTGCATCACGAATGAGCTATAAACTACATAATCAGTAGTCTCCATACCTGCCAACTCTCCTAGGTTGTGAGCGCCCCGTTGACCATCCTTGCCTTTAACAGGAGTTTGTCACACAACCAAAGGGAGGGCATCAGAGTGGCAGCCAATAATAAGGCTTTGGTCAATCTTTCTGAAGATCTATCAAAATTTGAATATGCTTCATCGCCAAACCCGTTTTGGATGGAAAAGAATTAGATGACAAGGAACCTCAAGAAAAGATGTATCCTGACTAAGATTCCAGTATTAACATATTTCTCTCTCATATTTGTTCATCCAATAAATTATTGGGAAAAAGAAAAAAAGAAAAACCTTGAAGCAGGATTATACTGGAAAGCTACAGACAGATGACTTGACTAAAGATACAATGAACATGCATCATGAGTATCAGTCGAACTTATACTGAAAGTAGCTGCAAAAAATATGCAATCTTCATAGAAGGTTTCAAAGAGAAAGGAAAATTATAATAAGAAAACTTTGGAGAGAGCATTAAATAAAACAAACAACTCAAAGGACAAAATTGGGCGAAACTAGGCTTCAAACAATCGGACAAACAGAGCATGATTTAGTAAAATACTGAAAGAAAAGATTAAGAAAACGACTTAGAAGAAACAATATTGTGCATTTCCCCATGGTTCTCTGTGATGGAGCATCCAGCATGGACCAAATAAAGAAATTTCAGGGAATTGAGAAACAAAATTAGGCTCATAAATCCAGGCAGCTTACAAAAACCAAGCCAAAATGAGGTCAAATCCAGTTCGCCGAAGACTTCTGTGAGTCCAATGCCCATCCCAGTCATCTAAATATCAAATATATGTGATAGACAGCTTATAGGACGGTGATACGACAGCGTAGAATCCAGGCACAGCAATACAAGAATTATTGGAAAACTAGGAGGATTCATTGAGCAGTGTGTGGGCCAGTGTTCAAAGTCTCGGCCGAATCAGTCTCGAGTCAGCTGAGTCGCAACAGCAGTGGTTGTTCCGAGAACGCGACACGAGACTCGGCTGAGTGGCGATACAACTCGGCCTGAGTCGGCCGAATCGACTGATTCAGCACCAAGTTGCGATCTGGATCTGAATAAAAGGAAAAAAAAAGAGAAAAAACCAAAATAACACTCACTAGAGCCCCCAATCTAGATCTGCTTCCTTCGCTGCCATCTTTTGTTGCCCTTCACCACCGTCTTCCGCCGTCTTCCATCACCAGAGCATGTAACTCTCTCTCCATCCCTCTGTCCCCTCTAGTTCCCTACCTCTCCCCCTCCCTCCGCTCGCGGAGGGAGTGAGAGAGACAGAGGGGGGGACAGAGAGAGAGAATCTCTCTCTCTCTCTCTCCCCCCCCCCCTCGGATTTCTTTGTCTCTTTCCCCCCTCCACCTCCCTCCGCCCCCTCTAATCTCTCTCTCTCTCACCTGATCTCTCTTTGTCTCTTAACCTTTTCTTTTTCTTTATTTTGTTAGTTTTGGGGGGTTTTTCTTATATTTACCCCCCTCAAATCTTTCATATTTCTAAATTTACCACTTCAAATTATCATATTTCCCCAATTACCCCTCAAAACAAAATTAAGGTGCCCGCTCCTCTCTCTTTCTATCTCTTGAAATATTTTAGACATGTGATAATTAAATATTATTTTCTACATTTTTTAAAGATTTTTCGTGATTTTTTCAGAATTTTTTTAGCTCTCGATGTGGCGTTTTGCGCATATGCCCGAGACCGATCCGCGACGCCACGACCGATGCGTCTGAGTCCTCGCCGAGTCGGCGGCCGAGACCGCAACTTTGAACCATGGTTCCAAGAACAGATCCATGTAAATAGGAATAAATAGAATATCACTAAGTTGGATAAATCTCTACAAAAGAAATCAGGAAGTTTCTACAATATTTGTTAACCAAGATGTCAACTCTTTATGAGTTGGTGCAAAATTCCATGGAATGACAAATTTGAGTGAGGAAGGGACCCACTAAACCCTGATGGCTAGTTGTAGAGTATAGTATAGAGAGGCCTACTTTCTTGATCATTCAGTTTAAATACAAGCAAGCATGAATTTATAACTTCCTCTACAACAGACAAGGTCTAAAAGAAGAGAGAACATTATAAGATTATTTATAAAATCATATTCAAGGCTGCCGAAGAGCCAAATGCAATCTCCAAACTGATATAATTTCTTATATAGACAAAAAGGACATTCAAAGCCTTTTTTTTAACTCATTACAGTGTCTTTATGTTTTAGGCAATTAGGCATTTAGTTGATGGTTCATAAAAAGGCATATCTCACATGCATTAGCATTACATGAAAGTAATTTGCAGAGATTAGTGGCACATTGAATTGGAATATAATAGTCAATGAGAAAGTCAACTTTTCTTTTTTTTTCCTTTTGTGTTTTGTTGGTTCTATTCAGTCTATTGCTTGTGTATTTTTTTATTACCTCTAAGTGGTAAATAATTATTAACACTTTTTCTACAGGGTGGCATGGCACTTGTTAGCACCATGTTACAATTAGGTATGAAAATGGACTGCAAATGGACTTTGTGAAATTTGATTAGAATAGAAGTAGAGACTAACGTCACAAATGAAGTGGTATTGCCGATGTAGTGATTCATATATGGAGTAGAGAAACATAAGGTTAGTGTTTCACTAAAAGGTGGCACAAACTATTCAAGGATTTCAGAAAGTACAAGCTATTCAAGAATCTTCAAGAAAAATATTGAAAAGGATCATGGAGTCCATTAGTGGGGTGACATTCTAAGGAGGAACACACGGTAAATTGGTAGAGTAAGATTTCACTACAGATAATTCATACTACACCATTACAGGGGAAAAAAATAGTTTTTTCAAAGATATTTAAAGTTCATAAAAACTTCAAAAGAACCGAGTCAGATCCGGATCGGCATGCTCCACGATGAGAACGCGATGTGATTCGCTCTTGGCCCCGAGTTTTGACCGACTCGGCCGAGCCCCCTCACGACTCGGGTTGACTCAGCCGAGTTGATCGAGTCAAGGTCGAGTCGGACCCGAGTTAGTCTCAGCCTACTGTGAACTTGTGAACGACGAGTTAAAAAGAAAAAAACAGATCTGATCCTTCGCCCGCGAGACCTCGTCGTCGCCCTCTTCCCCTCGTCAACGCTATTTTCCTTCGCTGGTAAGATCGTCGACGCTTCCTTCTTCAAGTAACTCTTTCTCCCAATTTCTCTCTCACTCCCGATCTGTCCGATCTATCTCTGTCTCTCTCCCTCTCCCATCCCTCTCTCTTTCCCCATCTCCTCACTCTCTCTCTCTTTCAGTGTCGCCCTCTCTATGTTTCTCTCCCTTTGTCTCTCTGTCTCCCTATCTCTGTCTCTTTCCCTCTTCTCCTTTTGTCTCTCTCTTTCTCTCTAAAGAAAGCCTGATCTCTCTCTATGTCTCTCTAGTTTATTTACCAATTTAAGTAGTATAGTATAATATAAAGTTAATTTAATTTGAAATTAATTTTAAGTTAAATTTTAACTTAATTTAATTTAACATATCATTTTTTTAAAAGTATAGGTCTAATATACTTTAAATTTAATTTGAAAGTATAGATCTGGTATAATTTAAATTTAATTTAATTAGATATGATTAATTTTTAGAAGTGTAGAACCTGCAAAGGAATTGATTCTTACATATTATCAATGAAACAGAAAATAATCAAAAGCATGTTCTCATCTAAGAGTGTTAAAATATTAGAAAAGTCATTTCAAAGTTATTCATCTTCAATGAAGGTATACAATGTAGTGAGAAAAGTAGAGGTATAAGAGAAGCAGATGATGATGATGATGATAAAGATGTGAGGATTTTATCCGCTCCTAGCAGTGACACATGAAGATAGTGATGACAATGATGACGATGATGATGGCAGTGGCGGTGATGGGGATGGTGACAATAATGGAGACAACAACGATGTTATGGATGGATTTATGGTGTTGTGAGCACTAACGAGCTGGTGCTATGTCGTGAGATCCAAATTATTATGTCACATAAGATCCAAATTCTAGCATGATTATTCAAGTGGACATGATAATTACTCTACGGAGTTATCATAGCCTTGAAAGTCATATGCAGGGTTTGGGCTTGACATTAGGCCAATAACTTTAGAGATCTGTGAGTGCTAGTATCAGTTTAGCTACTTATCACAATGATAATTACGCTGATTTTGTACTTCATCGCAATTCAATATGAAAATGACTACATTATGCAGGTATTTATGCATGTATTTTGTAGAATTGATTATATTATGCATGTATTTGGTATGTTCCTACCGACGATGCATGTATTTATACATTCTCTTTATGTTTAGTGTACTAGGTGATATATTTTGAACATGTGATACATAAATATTAATGTCTATATTTTTTTTAAAGATTTATCATGATTTTTTAAGAATTTTTAAGTTTTTATGTAGCGTTTTGCTCGTATCGCCTAAAACCGAACCGTGACGCTGAGACCGATGCGTCTCAGTGACCGTCGAGTCGGCGGCCGAAACCACGACTTTGCACCCTAGTGTGGGCATGCACAGATACATGAATGCACGTAGAGGAAGTTTATGATACAAACATATGTATGCAATCAAACATTTGTAAAAATGTATGGCAGACCATCCAAATCTGTGATCTAGATCTAAACATTGTAAAACCATGGTCATGATGATTAGAGTGATCTCAAAACCTATGAACTATGGATAAAGTTCCCAAGTACCTTCAAGCTACTTAATTTGGGACCACATGATGCATACAGCAGAGTTTTTCAAATAGCGTTGTATCATGCACACCTCATAACTCAAACATCATTAAGTTTCGTTTCAAATATATCACCAATGTGATGGATGGGTTAATCATTAGGATATGTTAATGTGAAGGGGATGGGTTAAATATCAAATGTATCTGATGTTTATCTACCAAGCAATACAAGTTTCATGTATTTAATACAAGTTCGTCTTGTTGATCCTTCATAGTGTCATACAGATGTGAGACGAAGGGGGAATTAGGGTTTGGTGGTGGAATTGGAGAACCGAGAATTTAGAGAAAGGATACGATCACAGATCGCAACCTGAATCTTGACTTCACCACCAGATTCGTTCAATCCAGGAGATCAAGCCAAACAATACAAATTTCACATGAAAACAAAATTTTAATCAAATTATTATTAATTTCAAAATTTAATACATGGCTATATATAACCTACAACATGTGCACCATATGTACAATTATTGATAAAATCAAATTTACCCAAATCTAATTCAAACAAATCCTAAATCTCAACCAAATATACTCAAATGTAATTTCAAATAAAATCAACAAATCCTACTAAACCTAAACTGTTTCATTCCCTCAGCATTCTACCCAGCTTGAAAACATCCATCCCCAATGAGTGTAGTGGTAGGTATAAGATAAGTATGACCAGGTGGAACTGAACCGCATTAAGAATTCTCAATCAGGCCAAGGTGGTGGTCGAAGAATAAGCACTGATGTATTATGGCTAAATCAAGGTGGTAGAGGTGAAATAGGCTTTCGTGACAAGCTGACGATGAAAGATGATAGGTTGAGCTAATCACAGGTAACAGATATATGCGAATCATCCATGATGAAAACTGAACTGATTGCATTTTGTACCTTGAGTAGCCTGATCACTTGTGATCCTATCTCCTATAAAAAGATTTAAAATGGGTCGTAGATATCAGGCGATCTCAAGGATAATGAGATTAAACATCATAACTGGCGAAAATAGCTATATGGTAAGATTTACCGAAAGATCTACAAGTATATCAATAAGAAGCTCTACAACTTCTGTGGGCTGTGAGGAAATCAATTTTTGCAGTGCACCAAGTCAGCAATAACTTCTGGTTCTAGCTCTTCTACTTCTGGCTCTGATTCTTAATCTTCAATAACTTTTGGCTCCGGCTTTGACTCCTTAACAACTTCTATCTCGATAAGAACTGGGGCTATAAATCTATTGTTGACACTCCAAAAAGACAAACTCTAAGGCAGCTCTGCAACCGGTCTGAACGATGTCTAAACTTGTCGATACTTCTAAAAGACAAGTCACAGACAGGTTGAAAACCTGTTCATCCCTGATAGACAAATTGGTGACTTGGACTCCACTGATCCAGTGAAGCAGATAGTGAACCAAGCAATTGCCTTCTGAAAAAGCCTAAGAGGCAAATATTTAGCTTCGCAGCAAGCGTAAAGTAGCTCCGCTATGAGCTCATTTCTTAGCTTCGCTTCTGAAGCTAACTTAAGATCTATCAAAAAGCTTTCTTTTAACTTCACTGCAAGCACTTTTCTAGCTTCGCGGCAAGTTACTTTTAACTCTATTGTGAGCTCATTTCTAAGATTCGCATGAAGCTTAGCTCTGCTGCGAGCTCTTTTGGTCATTGTTGACTATTTTAAAAATCTCAACACGAGATTAATATGATCAATCACTTTTTGGTAGTTTATTGTCATGATCTTCTTAATTAGTTAGAGAAGATCAAGGGAAATCTGTTATTTAGTGGAGCAAATTAGGGGATTGATGTGACAACCCCCAGCCAGCTGGCTGATTAACTTCGCATGCAAGTTTCTAGCTTCGCACAAGCTGCGTTTAACTTCGCAACGAAGTTATAAACTGATACACCTTGCTAATTTTTAGGGGAGCAGTTACACCCTATAGAGCCTATAAATAGCACATTGTAAGGAGGAGCTCGAGGCTGAAAAATCTTGTTGGCAAAAGAGAATTTTGGTTAGAATTTTCACAAGAGATCAATCTCTAACTTCCAAACTTCTTTAGAGAATTCTATTTCTCTTTCAAGGTGACAACACCCTAGATCTTCTATTCTCAATGAATTTTTGAAACTAGACGAGAAGAAATTCCAAGCAGAAGACCTGAAGACTCGATCGCTCGCATTATCAACGGAACAAAGTGGTCGCGCACTGACCAGAATTCCACCAGTACACTTTCCCAGAATCTCAAGAAGAGATACTTGTAACTTTTTCATTTTTTTACTTGTAATTTTTTCATTTTTTTTACTAGTAATTCTCTTCGACTTTTATAAAGTTTCCCGCTTTGAAATCAATGGAAAACAAGATGGCGACTCTGCTGGAAAAATTCTTCTTTAACAACGAGAGGATGGTATTGCAGTGCGACGACGAGACCCTTGGGTCTACTGCTAAGACACTGGTCATCCAGTTTGACCAAGAGATTCGAGCAGATTCTCTCTGAGGCAGCTCAAACCCTATTAATGTGCGCAAATACAGGAAGATCTTCGTGGCCAGGTCTCCTCTAGCCACTGCTTGGAAGCACGTCTTCAACGAGATGAAGAAGACCATATGCAGGCTTAACTCAGTCTCAACAGAGACTAAATTAGCTTCACCCCAGCACCTGTATACTGCGTGTGAAGTTAGATCAGCCTCTAAGGCTATCTGGACTGAAAAATCCACTTCAGCCTTGCGCGAGGCTAAAGAATCTCTTGTTTCAGTTTCTGTCAAAGCTCACGTATTCTCCGTCTACGAGATTACTTCAGCTCTTCACAGAGCTCAGCCGCGCTTCTCCCGCGAAGCTAAAGGCAAAGCACTCATAGGTGCTGTCAGCGAAGCTGCAATAGCTTCGCTCCCTACTGCAAAAGCCCTTAGCTGCGAAGCTAGATTTGAAGCACCCTCTGGTGCTAATAGCGAAGCTACTTCGCTTGAAGGAAAAGCAGTGCTTAAAGCACTAAGTGCTCAGCTAGCTTCGCGCCTCAGCGAAGCTATCTTAGCTTCGCGCCCGGCTAGAAAATCAGCAAAGTCTAGGGTTAAACCTAAGACTTTTCAGCCCATCAAGGCTAAATTTTCAGCCTCCCTGATTCTCCGTGTTGGATCGATTGGGTCTGATCAACACAAACATGCGAGAATTTCTGAGCAGCAAGCGAAAGCCCCGCCCTGAAGAGCAAGTTCACACCTCATCGTCTCAATGCAAATAAATAAGGTGTCAACTTGCGACAGTTCACTCCGCTAACTATTGTCTAGGGCTAATCCTCGCAACATCTCCTTCAAACCAATCGTCGGTATTCGACCGGTAGTCAACTCAGACCTCTGAAGAGCTCAATCTAGGAGGAAGAGAAAAGCCAAAAAACCTCACCTCGCTGCAGCTTCTGTTAATATGACAGAAAGAGAGATTCAATGCAGTCCCGAAAAGGAAGACATGAGGTTCGCGCTCCCTCCTTTAGTTCGCCATATTCTGATTATAGCCCGGCTTAAGTCAGGTCTTGCTTGAACTAGAAGGTGTCTTCCAAAACACTAGATTTAGGGTAGCAATACCCTATAATTATGGATAGCCCTTCTCTTTCACAAGGGCTATGTCACCGAAACCACTGAGAAGCCTCTTCAATTGGTCAGACGATGAAGAAGAAGCCAGCGGCTATGCTTCCTCCGCCACCGTTAGCTCGAACAAATAGGGATTATGTCGATCAACATGGCTGACAATAACCATGATGACGACCTCTGTCGGCGTATGGAGGCCCAAGGGAAGACTTTTAGGGCTCAGCAAGCGGCTCTGGAGAATATCCAGCAGATGTTGGCACAATTCCTAAACAACCGGAACAATGACGATACAACTAGTAGCAACATGATGAGAACTCTAACAATGAACCCCCTAAGATTGAAAAGTCAAATAGTTCTGCAATTGATGCTGATATTATCATGCATCCCTACCTCAGAGGGACGAACTGAAGAAAGTAGGGATAACACGTCTTTACCCACTGGAATGGGACTCAGTGCCCCATCCGTCAAGCCACCTACGTTGCACACGTATGACGGCAAGAGTTCGCCAAACGAGCACATCTATTACTTCCGGTCGCAAACCAGCAACATGATGATAGTAATGTTATCATGACCAGGCTATTCATCAACACCCTTAAGGGGTAGCCTTTGACTGGTGTATGAGCCTTCCAAACGGCTCCATCAATTCTTGAATTGACCTAAAAATCCGGTTCCTTTCTCGATTCTACGAGGATGACACCGAAGTGACTATGGACAAGCTCCTCTCGACGGTTCAGAAAGGAGGAAAATTCGTACAAGAATACATTGAGAGGTTTTGCAACCTCTCATGCGCCCCGCTGGCAAGCCTTTACCAATGTTGCTTCAAACGTGCCGGCACAACTTCCTCGACATAGTAAAAGTTCGTGTGAGAGCTGTCAAAGCTCATACTTGGAAGGAGCTCGTTGAGCAAGCAGAGATAGTTGAGAAATCAGCTGAAAAGTTTGAGTCATCAGTGCCCAAGAACAAGTGGGTCCTAACACCAAGGGGCGTGATGCAGCCTAATTTTCCCAGTCCAAGGGGAAGAAAACCATGGCAGTCGAGTAGTCTGGGGAAGCTCCACCAAAGCAGAAGAGGAGCAACGCCGACAACAATCAGGATTTTAAGTTTCCGCTAAGACAATACTCGTTCAAGGATGAACAGGTAGTGACCATCTTTCACCTACTTAACAAAAGTAAAAAGCTCAAGTTAACATGAAGTTCGGCGACTGGAAGAAGTGGGGTGTACAAATGACCCCAACTACCAGTGTTCGAAATATCGGCCGAGTCGTATCCGACTCGGCCCCCTCCGAGTCGTATCGGAGGCCCGAGTCGTTCGAAAATCGCCGAGTCGACCCGACTCGGGTCTGACTCGGACCCGACTCGGTCAACTCGGCCGAGTCGTTCACGACTCGGCCGAGTTGACCGAGTCGGGTCCGAGTCAGACCCGAGTCGGGTCGACTCGGCGCCCGTGACGAAGCGCCTTTAAAGGCGCCGAGTTGACCGAGTCGGGTCCGAGTCAGACCCGAGTCGGGTCGACTCTCTCCCTCTCAGTCTCTGATCTCTCTCTCTCTCTCCCGCGTCGCCCTCCGTCCCCCCGCGTCGCCTTCGCCGTCGCCGTCGCCGGCAGCCGGCAGCTGTCGCCGTCTGCAGGTATTCTTCCTCTCCCCCTCTCAGTCTCTCCCCTCTCCCTCTCTCTGTGCCTCTCTCTCCCTCTCTTTCTCCGTCTCTCTCCCGCAGCGACTGTCTCTCTCTCTCTCTCCGTCTCTCTCTCCCCGTCGGACTCTCTCCCTCTCAGTCTCTCTCTCTCTCCGTCTCTCTCTGTCTCTCTCTCTGTCTCTCTCTGTTGGACTCTCTCTCCCTCTGTATCTCTCTCCCTCTGTATCTCTCTATCGGACTCTCTCCCTCTCCCTCTCAGTCTCTCTCTCCCTGTCCCTCTCTCTCTCTCCGTCTCTCTCTCCCCGTCGGACTCTCTCCCTCTCAGTCTCTCCCTCTCCGTCTCTCTCTGTCTCTCTCTCTGTTGGACCCTCTCTCTCTCCCTCTGTATCTCTCTATCGGACTCTCTCCCTCTCAGTCTCTCTCTCTCCCTGTCCCTCTCTCTCTGTCCCTCTCTATCTCCGTCTCTCTCTCTCTCCCTCTCAGTCTCTCTCTTCCCCTCTCCCTCTCTCTGTCCCTCTCTCTCTGTCCCTCTCTCTCTCCCTCTCTCTCAGTCTCTCTGTCCCTCTCTCTCTCCCTCTCTCTCAGTCTCTCTCTCTCCTCCTCTGTGTGACTGTCTCCCTCTCTCCCCTCTGTCTCAGTCTCTCTCCCTTTCTCTCTGTTCCTCTCTCTCTCTCCCTCAGTTTAATTTTTATACATGAATTTTGATATCTACAATTTTTTATGATTTGTCATGAATTTTTCATAATTTTTTTGACGTTCTATGTAGCGTTTTGCGCGTATCGGCCGAGTCCGATCCGAGTCGCCGAGACCGATCCGTCTCGGTGCCGGCCGAGTCGGCGGCCGAGACCGAGACTTTGAACCATGCCAACTACTGCCTCTTCCACAGAATGATGCATCATTTTACCAGCAGATGCTTTGTACTCAAGGACAAGATCCACGCATTATTGGATGCTGGAGTTCTGAATCTCAAATCAAACAAAGAAAGTCACTGCCAATATGGTGACTCTCATTCGGAACCTTCCCGAAGATGACTGTCCAAGATGGAGTGGTCTCAGTCTCTAAAACTAGAGTGGAGGTCATCAATCCAATGGCGAAAAAGCAGGAAGCCAAGGGTCTCGTTCCAATGACGACAAAATATAGAGAGATCATGTGGGTCCATCCGGATATCGTCAAGGATGAGCAATGGGAATCCACCAAGCCCAAGCTCAAAGACAAGTCATGTAACGTCATCTCCTTCGCAACGAATGATGACGACATGACTATAGCTTCTCCCAATGACTCGAAAGAAGAGAAGCTTGCATTAGCGGCGTAGCCCGCTGCCCCAGCCAATAGACACCCGGTCTGTAAAATAATACTTGCGACAGTACAATCAGACTCCCGACGAGACACAACAGCCAACGATGTCAGGAACAACTGCACCAATCCAGGTTCTGGCACCATCCCTGCCACTGGACAAAGAGATGAAAAAGAAGGTCTGATTCAACAAATCATTAAAAAAGGATCTTTCAAAGAGGCTCAACGCTCCCTTTTGCTTCGACATATTAGCACAGCTTGCCAACATCTCAGCTTGTATCACTTTGCACGAGCTATTTCACCTCTCGAAGGAGACAAGAGAGGTGCTTAGAGATGCATTTGCTGATTCAGAGTCCTTTCTGACATAAGTGTCGGCAATCTCTACTAATGACAATGGCACTCCATGTCCCCAATGTCATTTGGTGCAGCGACAAGTACCATCCATCACCTTCACTCCTGAAGACACGCTCCTCAAAAGCATGATAGGCCCCTGTACTATACTGAGTACATTGGCTCTACATGCATTGAAAGGATCCAAGTTGATCCAGTGTCTACTCTGAGCATCATCTTGAAAAGGCTTCTCTACTTCCTAGACATTCCACTAAGCAGATTGTCAACCACTACTACAATCATCAATGACTTCAACGCAGGAAGTAGTCACCCTCTGGCAAGATTCGTCTCCGATATCAAATTGGAGACTTAAAATCAAAAGTAACCTGTTACATCATTGACACTGACACGTCATACAATCTCTTGCTCGGACAATCATGGATCCATGCCAATTGGATCGTTCCCTCCATTTTGCATCATTGCTCTAAATATATGGGTGATGATGATGTGGTTCGAACGGTGTTCGCTGAAATGCAACTGTTTAAAGGAGTGGAGAATTACTTCACTAATTCTCTGCTCTACCAGGACAGTAATGAGCTAGTGAAGGAACTGTTGCCCAATGACGGTGACAGTGGCAACGATGCAGACTTAAAATCAGAAGAAGATGTGACGGCTACTTTTATTCTGGAACGAATAATAGTGTATCTAAATGATCCTGATTGTAATAAGTAATAACCCCGCAGAAAATGAGGGCGAGTGGGTCCTTAATGAAAATGTTGCTTTTGATTACTATTTGTGTTTTGAGAATGTATTTAAATATGTCGACATCAATTCCTTGTACATGCCTATGCCCATCTCGAAAATGATATGCATGCACATAGAGGACAATGAAGGATCTGTCTTCATTGTCCCTCCTTCTAAAAGGAACCAATCGCCAATTATATTCTGCAGAGGCAGGCTCTGGCCACGACATCCAAAGAATCAGACGATGACTTAGAACCCCTATAATTCTTTTATTACACGCGGTCAACACATCGCATGATGAAAAGAATGGGGTACAGCTTGAATCATAGAGATGGCTTGAATTTGGTAAAGGACGACGCATACCTTTGCAACCTTTCATACCGAAAGGAAAACCAGCAAGCTACTACGACCGCACTCGCAGGGGGTTGGATATATCACTCCATCCCCTAGTCAGAATCAGAGTCTGATGAGTCCCTACTATCGCAATCTTCAAATTCATCCAGCTGGGACTGATTTTAGTATGGGGATGGTCTTCAAAAAATTCTTTCCCAACATGACATTTATCAATCAGGCGGAGCAAGACGAAGACATCGAGCCATTCGACACCGATCTGTAGGCCCAACAACTTGATCTTCAATGGAAAAAACGTTTCGAACAACACAAACCTCCAACCAAAGATATAGTGATCCAAATCGATGTGGGTGATCAAGCACACCCAAGCTCATCTCTATAAGCGAAAGTCTATCGCCAACAGATAAGCAAGAGCTCATATCTATCATACGGGAGTACATAGATGTATTTACTTGGAGCTATGAAAACATGTCTGGTCTCGATCCTCAGGTGGCCATGCATCGTCTCAACATTAAGCTGGATGCCAAGTCGGTTAAGCAACAACAACGGTTTCGACCCGATATTATGGAGGCAATCGAAGCCGAAGTTCATAAACTCATCGAATGTGACTTCATTCGAGAGAAACAACACCCTGACTGGGTTGCTAACATTGTCCCTATGCTTAAAAAGAACGAAAAAATCAATGTCTGCATTGACTTCCGTGATCTCAACATAGCTTGGCCTAAGGACGAATTTCTGTTGCCCATCACTGATGTCATGATTGATAACACGTGTGGCTTATGAAGGATGTCTTTTATGGATGACTCTTCAGGATACAATCAAATCAAGATGCACACAAATGATGAGAAGCATACGTCATTCAGAACGCCATTGGGGTATATTGTTACACAGTAATGTCGTTCGAATTCAAGAATGCAGGTGCAAATTACCAACATGCCATAGGCACAATTTTTCGTGATCATCTATAAAAAATGGTAAAATGCGATATTGACGATATTGCAGTCAAAAGTCGCAGCAAAAGCAACTACCTCGGTAACCTGAGAACCGTGTTCGACATCATGCAGGCTCACCAGCTGAAGATGAACCCGACCAAGTCATTCTTGGGAATGTCGAGTGGTAAGTTCCTTGGATTTATCGTCACATCTAAAGGAATTCACCTTGAACCTGATAAAGTCAAGGCTATTCAGAACATGCAACCTCCAAGGACCATCAAAAAGCTCAGAGGTCTACAAGGCAGACTCGCAAACATCTGCAGATTTATTACAAATCTTTCGGGTCATTGTCAACCGTTCACACGGTTAATGAAAAAAGCCATCTCCTTCGTATGGGATGAAGCCTGCCAAAAGGCTTTCGAGGACATCAAAGAGTACCTCACAAAATCGCTCTTGTTTCAGGAAAGTCATTTTTGCTCTATGTGCGAGCTATGGACCACTCTTTAGGCGCTCTTTTGGTTAAGAAGAACGATGAAGGCTTCGAGCAGACCATCTACTACCTGAGCAGAACTCTGATCGGAGCCGAATCTCGATACCATTGTTTTAAATGTCGGATATCAGGGAAATGTCGGATGTCGTAATCGGATGTCGGATTTCAGATTTCGGAGATATTTCGGGGCCATTTAGTAAATTTCGGACGTCATTACGGATAACAAATATATATCCTAGATGTCTTAAATAATATAATTTAAAAATTCTTATCAAGGTAATACATACACAACTTATGCAAAACTATATAAATATGTTTAGGATATGTATAATTAACTTAAATATTTTACATATATTCACTAATCTATTATTAAAATTTCTTAATTGCTCTAACTTCCAAGACCAATCAACATATTGGGTTTTTCTCAAAATGTCGGGCGACATTTCGGGAAAATGTCGGCCGACATATCGGATTTTTCCCGAAATGTCGGCCGACATTTTCTAAAACGCCATTTTAAATGCGGGTGGGGATGTCGGGGCGGTGAAGGCTTGAAAATGAAATGTCGGCCGACATTTCGGAAATGTCGGCCGACATTTAAAACACTGCTCGATACAACTCTGTCGAGAAGGAATGTCAACTCTTGCCTTCGCTGTCCAGAAGACACGACATTACTTGGCTGGCCAAACCATGCATGTCATTTCAAGGGTCAATCCCCTGCGTATTCTCATGACAAAGCCAGGGTCCTTAAACTCCAAACTGGCTAATTGGGCTATTTGTTGTCTCAATACGACATGAGTTTTGTCCCCAAAGGCGATCAAAGGTCAAACTCTCGCAAATTTTCTGGCAGCCCATCCAATCACGAAAACTTCAAAGCTACATGTAGACAGTCCAGATGAATTCGTCGAAGCCAATGTAACTTCAGGGAATGATATATGGCAGATGTTCTTTGACGGTGCATCAAGAACAGGCCCTACAGGCAAGATCATTGCTAGAGTGAGGGTGGTATTTGTCTGAACAGAGAATCATGTTCTTCCTCGTGCATTCTCATTGACCGAACTCTGCTCCACAACGCAGCGGAGTACAATGCTATGCTCATTGGCCTCCAGCTCGCTTAGAAAATGGGGGAACTGTACCTTGAAGGTTATGGTGATTCCAAATTGATCGTCAACCAAGTCAAAAGAGAGTATGAGGTCCGTCATGAGACCTATACCTTATCTCCATGCAGCCATTAAGTTGGCTAACTCATTTGATGGTTTCTACATTAGCCATGTGTCTCACTTTCAAAATGCAAAGGCAGATATTTAGTTGCGCTCGCGGCTATATTGGCCTTGTCAGCGGATACCACTTATCGTCTTACGGTGACCACTTGTCACCTCTTTATCTAAAGTACGGTTTAGAGGTTAGCGAAGTTCATACAATCTCGACAAACTTCAAACCGAGAGACTAGCAATTTTCGATCATCGACTATGCCTTGCATGGTATACTGGCCGATGATCCCAAAGAAACGGCTTCTGTTCGACGAAGACCTACTCGTTTCTACTATGATGAAGTGGTAAAGGCGTTGTATCTCCGTTCATACGACGGTATAATTTTTCGTTACCTATCCAGTTCGGAGGCACGAGAAGTACTGAAAGAAGCTCACGATGGCATATGTGGAGCTCATCAACCAGGTCCAAAGCTCAAGGACCGATTGCATCGACTCGGCTGTTACTGGCTAACCATGATCGCTGACGCAGTCGAATATACAAAAGGTGTAAGGCCTGTCAAATCCATACGAATTTCATACACCAACCTCTAGAGTTACTCCACCCCACAGTCGCTTCATGGCCATTTAAAGCATAGGGAATCGATGTTGTAAGACCTATCAGTTCTCTATCAGCAAAAAGTTATCGGTTCATCCTTACGATAACCGATTACTTCTCAAAATGGGCGGAAACTGCACCGCTCCTTGAAGTTAAACCACTAGTATGATCAACTTCATCAAACATCATGTCATCCACCGATTTGGTGTCCCCAGGCGGATCATTCACGACAATGGTCCCCAATTAGCAAGCCAATTTTGTTGGCCAGAGGCCCATCACTCTAGTTTTGATGATGATTAACTCGTGTAGTTATAATTTACTAATGATCTTATGCTTAATTAGTTTCAGATATTTGATCAAGATCTTAGTGGGTGTTTAGCTTCAACAAAAGAGTTTTAGAACTAACACATGTAGATTCAAGAGCTCGTGCGTCAAGATAGCATCTAACACTCGGTTGGAGTCAAGCTCGTTGGATCGTGTTTGGATCGAGTCAGCTTGGAGATAAGAAAACTTCAGTTTGTGTTTAGTTTATGTTTAGATCTTGTGTAAAGGTAGATAGTGTTGATAATACTGAAGTTCACATACACACACAAGTTTAAAGTTTGGTTTTGGTTTAGCCTGTTTTGATTTTCATATCAAAAACATAGATATATATCTTATATGTATATTGGATTCTATCTATATACAATATGCTTCAAAGTTGTTTCAATATCATGTTTTTGTATCCATTTGAGTTTTGGAGAAAATGATTTTTCAATTCAAAAATTCAAGTTTTGAAAAATATCGATCTTATGTTTAAGCCAAATTTCAGTATCACAAAAATGGTTCAAATAGTTTGTAATATGTGTTGAATTTTACTCAAACATATTTGTTATTCAAAGATCTTATAAGAACTTATTTTTTTTGAAATTTATGTGATTTTATGGGATTTAATTGAAATTAAAAAGATAAGTTTTCAATGCTCCAAAACCCCAGCCAGATCAGTTGGCGGTCGACCGGACCGGTCGACCGGACCAGTGGTCGGTCGACCGGAACGGTCGACGATGCGGACAAGGAAGAAGTGCACATGGCCAACCATGAAGGACGGTCGACCGACTGAAAGCACCCTACTCTCGGGTGCTGGCCGGTCGACCGGGCGGTCGACCGATGGCTATGGCCGATCGATCGGGCGGTCGACCGGAGGCACAAGGTCATAAATATGACCGATGCGCCGGTCGACCGGGCGGTCGACCGGAAGGGCAATTTTGCCCTTTCCTGCTGCCAACGGGCAAATTTCTTGAGGGGTTATAAATAGCCCCCTCTTGAGCTGTTTTAAACATGATTTTTAAAAGCTAAAATTTCTATCTATTTCAGTGGTTTAGCAAGAAGTTTTCAAAGAGTTTTTCGGTTAAAAGATTTATCTTTATTTCTTTTCAAGGGTTGGAATATTTCAAAGAAAAAGTCTTTTGGGAATTGGTTTTGATCTTGATTTCAATATCTATTTGGAGATTTTTCCAATTGTTTTTCTTTGCTCCAAACACCTTGTTTTCTCACACTTGAGCAATCATATCTATCCTATCTATAGGATCTTGTTTTTAGTGAGAAAATTGGTTTGTGGTTTGTTGAGACCACCAAGAGTTGTAATCTTTCTTTGTGTTGGGTTGTTGTTATCCCTCTTGTGTAGAGGTAATTGTGGAGGAGTTTTGGTTTGTTGGTATCCCTCTAAGTATAGAGGTAATTGAGGTTGAAGTTTGACTTTGTGCCTATCCCTTTAAATGTAGAGGTGATTGTTGGAGTTTTGGCTTTGTGCCTATCCCTCTAAGTGTAGAGGTGATTATTATTGTTTGGCTTAGTGTCTTATCCCTCTAGTATGAGGTGATAGTTGTTGTGTCTTGCCTCTTGTGTAGAGATTGTTTTGTTGGAGAGAGGAGTTATGTACTCCTAGTTGTATTTGCTAAATCCTAGTGAAGGTTCCCTGTGTGGGAAGTCCTGTGTGGACGCATTAGTGGCAATCCTTCTGTGTGAAGACGGGACGTAGAGCAGTGGCTCGAACCTCGAAACATATCTCGGTGTTTGCATTTGATCAACTGTCTCTAAACTCTCTCTTATACCTTGCATTATTTCATATTGTTCATATCGTACATATATGTTTGAAATTGTTTGTGTGCCTCACTAGTGTTGAACCAAGAGAGCTTCATATAGCACCTCAACTCTTATTTAGAGGAATCAAGAGGAGTTAGTCCAGATCCCGTCGCCGAGAATTCGGCTACACTCTTTGTTACACTTAGTGTGTTGTAATTAGTTTTTAAATTCTGCATCATTTGTCATTAGATTAGCCATACACCTATTCACCCCCCGTCTAGGTGTATTTTCAATTGGTATCAGAGCCTACGCTCCTGATATTAGGTTTAACTACCTAGGAGTGAGATCTTGGTTAGCTAATCTATCATTTGCATTTGCACACTTATTTGTTTACACACATTCATGGACTTCATGACCCCTCTCATGTATGATACTTCCAACATTGATGTTTGGAAAGTTAAGATGTCCATATACCTTAAAACCCTAGGTATGCATGTTTAGCTTACTACTACCAAGAAATCTTATCTTAGTAATAACAAGCATATAGAAGCCAATACACAAGCCCTAGAGGCACTTGATGCACTCTTAGCAAAGAACATTTATCTATTGTTTCTCATTGTGATTCCGCTTTTACAGTGTGGAACATTTGACCTCTCCCAAGCTACAAACGACGAAATATGTGGAGGAGAAATCTAGTAGAGGAAAATCTGAACAAGCTTGCTACATGGCCCAAGAGAATGACTCCCTTGAGGTACATTCGGAGACTCAACTAAATGATTGTGCTAGCTCTTCTTTCTAATGATAATTATGATAATATGGATGTCGATGCTTTAAATGAAGAGCTTTCCATTGTTTGTGAAAACTTGCTAGAAAAATACCAAGTTTTGAAAAAGAAAAGTATTAAATTAAATAAAGAAAATAAGCATTTGTGTTCAAAACTTGACTTGATTTTGCAAGGGAGGGATGAGATTTCAAATGAAAGGGACTCATTGAAATCCCAACTTGACCTTACCTTAAATGAAAATAAAATTTTGAAAAGTAAAAATGATTGTGATGATGTTGTGAAGAAAAATAAAGCTTTGTCTTCAAAACTTGATTTTTTTTAAAAGAGAATGAAACTTTGAAAAATAAAATTACTTTAATTTCAAAGAATTTGGATTTAATTTCAAATGAAAATAAATTTTTAAAAAATGAATTGTCTTCACATGTCTGCCATGCTATTATACCTTCATCATCCAGTGTTGCATGCTCCACTTTGTCTTCAAGTTTTAAAAATGATATTTGTGTATTGAAGAAAAGTGTTGATTATTTGGGCTCCACTTTGAGCCAATGTGTCTTGAACCACACATGGTTGAATCCATGTTTCACAAGAAACATGTACAACATGTTCATGCACACAAACCACGGCATACACATGCTCATCATGCTCACACACATGATTTTATGTATGCTCATGTGTACGCATGTACTCATTGTGGACGTAAGGGCCACCTTACAAAATTTTATTATGATAGAATAAATGTTCAAATTTTACAAATAGATTTGTTTGGGTTAGGAAAAGTGTTAACCCCCCATGGACCCAATAGAGTATGGATACCAAAAACCACTCTTATTTTATTTGATGTAAGTGTGGGCTCTCGCTTAACGTGAGAGTAATGGTGCCTTGATGGTGGATGCGTTTCGAGCTAAATGGTGACAATTTTGAATGCATCACTTTCAAGAGAAGTTTGGTAGGAGGACCACCATGATTTGGAGACCTAGATATAAGCCTTATTGGTTTTGATAACTATCTCTAACTCCCATTTAGTTTACATGCTTTCATATTGTTGATTTTTAGCATGTTTTGATTTTCTATGTTCATTATATTAAATGCCATGATAATTAGACTTGTGATATACATATGTAATATTTGAGATACACCTATGTTTATATGGGTCATTACTTTGTGTTCTCACTATTGTTTAACTACTATGAATATGTTACTTTTAAGACATGTGCATTTACACAATGATCATATTGGTTTTTGTTTATGATATTGCACTTCATGATTTTGATTACATGTTTAGATGTAGTTTTTATTAAAACTTGTGTATATACTTATACACCTAGTGAGCCACATTTGATTATTATATGTTTGTACTATGTTGCTCACTTGTACTCATTAGATGTAGGAGTATAGCCTATTTTTGATGATTCTTGCATTTCAACTTGTATTCCCTATTTTGTACATGTTTTTCATAAATATGTGTTTAGCTTCATGTATATGTCAATTTTGTCAAAACTTTAGATATACATGTCTACCCTTGAGTCATTTGCTTTTCATGCAATATTCTATTATGGACTCAATTGTGTTTGGGATATGTATGTATACTTCTAATTTAGACAAAACATACATATACCTTGAAGCCTATTTGGTTTTAATGATTTTCATGTTTTTGAGAAGAAATTTCATATGAGCTTCATTATCAATTTTCATGATTATACTTTTCACATGACTCTTGTACACTCACATTATTTGTGTTTACTCATTACTTTATTTTATGAGTACTTGTTTGAGCTTTATATATCTTGAGTGTAAATTTTGTGTAAAATGCATGCATCATGAAGTCTATGATTTGGTTTCATGTTTTGAAGAATCTATAACTAGTTATTTCAAAGATTATCATAAAACTAGTTCGTATTCTTCAAATTGGTAGAGTTTTCAAATATGTTAAAACTATTTTCAAATCCTATTTTTGAAAATCCCTACCTTCTAAGGGCGGTTGGATGGGCGACCATGCCTTGTATGCTCAAATTGAAAATCTATTTAAACTTGTGCATGAATAGGGTGGTAGGTATGAGTTATACACTTGATCCTCATTATATTTTCAATTGGTATCACAATTGATATTTTTATGTTTGCATACTCATATTTGTGTTTTCTATATATGTATGCTTCAAACTTCAATTAGTATTAATTTCAATTGGTATATTCATTTTCATGCATATATAATGATTTGATTGTGCTTATAATATCTTTACATCTTAAAACAAATTATGTTTATGCTAAGCTTGATTTAGTCCTTAATGTAAATTATTTTTCAATTGGTATCTTATACAAGCTTATGCATTGTATTTATTGGTATTTCATAAAGGGGGAGAAAAATTCGTGTTTTATCTTTCAATCGGTTTTATTTTCAATTGACATCATACTCCCATTCTTTATGATGAAAAATACTTTATTTTGATATATGCTAATATTTTCAATATTGGTATCAATAATCTTAAATTAGTATTATTCTCTATTTGGTATCTCTATAGCAAAATGATTTTAGTGTTTATACAAAAAAATTGGTTTGTTTTTTCAATTGGTATCATGTTTCATTTTAAATTGGTGTCTATATTGATATGAGTTGTATTTACCTAAAAAAATTGGTTTTTTACTTTCAATTGGAATCAATATTTACAATATATATTTCAATTGGTATCAAAAACATACAATGTTTCATTTTCTATTGGTATCAAAAATTTACAAGATATTTTCAATTGGTATCTTTTGGTATCTTAAAAATTTTGTTTATTTTCAATTGGTATCATAAATTTGTTTTTAAAAAGGTTTCATAATGTTTGATATATATTGCTTATATACAAGGGAAGCTTAACAACTTCTCTATATATAGATTCATGTTGATTGTATCTCATATTGAGGAGCTTGACCTCTCTTCTCTATGTAATACACGTGTGTAGAGGGAGCTTCACATCTCCTTTTATATATTATATATTATGCGATATGTGATTAGGGTTTAGTCATCTTTTTTTCATGTAATGCATGTATGAAAGGGGAGTTAACTTTACGTCTCTCCTCTTCATGAATGTACATCACATATATATCCTTATTGTTTGATTTGTTTTCGCTCCTTTGTTGATGAATTGACAAAAAAAAGGGGAAGAAGTATTTTGAGAGTTTATATGCATGATTAAAGTATTTTGAGAGTTTATATATGCATGTTTATTTTCTTGTTTAATGCATATATGTTTTGTTTATGCAAAAAAAAGGAAGAAGTATTTAGAGAGTTTATTTATTTTTATTTCCTCATTTATGCATATATGTGTTATTTGGTTTATGCATTTCATTAAATATCTTTATGTTTATTGTTATGCATGAGTTAAGGGGGAGGTTCTATGAAGCTTAACTTTAAACTATGTATATATAACTCCATGAGTTTTGTCATCATCAAAAAGGGGGAGCTTGTTGGCCCAGAGGCCCATCACTCTAGTTTTGATGATGATTAACTCATGTACTTATAGTTTACTAATGATCTTGTACTTAATTAGTTTCAGATATTTGATCAAAATCTTAGTGGGTATTTAGCTTCAACAAAGGAGTTTTGGAGCTAACACATGTAGATTTAAGAGCTCGCGCATCAAGATCGCATCTAGCACTCAGTTGAAGTCAAACTCGTTGGATCGTGTTTGGATCGAGTCGGCTTGGAGACAAGAAGACTTCGGTTTGTGTTTAGTTTATGTTTAGATCTTGTGTAAAGGTAGATGTGTTGATAATGCTCAAGTTCACATACACACAAGTTTAAAATTTGATTTCAGTTTAGCCCGTTTCGGTTTTCATATCAAAAACATAGATATATATCTTATATGTATATTAGATTCTATTCATATACAATATGCTTCCAAGTTGTTTCAATATCATATTTTGTATCCATTTGAGTTTTGGAGAAAACGGTTTTTTATTTCAAAAATCCAAGTTTTAGAAAATACTGATTTTGTGCTTAAGCCAAATTTTAATATCACAAAAAATGGTTCAAATAGTTTGTAATATGTATTGAATTTTAGTCACACATATTTATTATTCAAAGATCTTATAAGAACTTATTTTTGTAGAATTTATGTGATTTTATGGGATTTAATTGAAATTAAAAAGACAAGTTTTCAATGCTCTAAATCCCCAGCCAGATCAGTTGGCGGTCGACCGGACCGGTCGATCGGACCAGTGGTCGGTCGACCGGAACGGTCGACCGATGTGCACAAGTAACGTGCACATGGCCAGCCATGAAGGCCGGTCGACCGCGCGGTCGACCGACTGAAAGCACCCACTCTCGGTGCTGGCCGGTCGACCGGGCGGTCCACGATGGCTATGGCCGGTCAACCGGGCGATCGACCAGAGGCACAACAGTCATAAATATGACCGTTGCGCCGGTCGCCGGACGGTCGACTGGAAGGACAATTTTGCCCTTTCCTGCTGCCAACGGGCAGATTTATTGAGGGGTTATAAATAGCCCCCTCTTGAGCTATTTTAGACATGATTTTTTAGAGCTAAAATTTCTATCTATTTCAGTAGTTTAGCAAGAAATTTTCAAAGAGTTTTTTAGTTAAAAGATTTACCTTTATTTGTTTTCAAGGGTTGGAATATTTCAAAGAAAAGAGTCTTTTGGGATTTGATTTTGATCTTGATTTCAATATCTATTTGGAGATTTTCCCAATTATTTTTCTTTGTTCCAAACACCTTGTTTTCTCACACTTGAGCTATCATATCTATCCTATCTATAGGATCTTATTTTTTGTGAGAAAATTGGTTTGTGCTTTGTTGAGACCACCAAGAGTTGTAATCTTTCTTTGCTTTGGGTTGTTATCCCTCTTGTGTAGAGATGATTGTGGAGGAGTTTTGGTTTGTTGGTATCCCTCTAAGTGTAGAGGTGATTGAGGTTGGAGTTTGGCTTTGTGCCTATCCCTCTAAGTGTAGAGGTGATTGTTGTTGTTTGGCTTAGTGCCTTATCCCTCTAGTGTGAGGTGATAGTTGTTGTGTCTTGCCTCTTGTGTAGAGGTTGTTTTGTTGGAGAGAGGAGTTGTAACTCCTAATTGTATTTGCCAAATCCTCAGTGAAGATTCCCTGTGTGGAAAGTCCTGTGTGGACGCATTAATGAAATCCTTCTATGTGAAGGTAGGGACGTAGAGCAGTAACTCGAACCTTAAAATATATCTCGGTCTTTGTGTTTGTGTTTGATCCTATCTCTAAACTCTCTCTTATACCATGCATTATTTCATATTGTTCATATCATACATATATGTTTGGTATTGTTTGATGCCTCACTAGTGTTAAACCAAGAGCTTTATATAGCACCTCAACTCTTATTTAGAGAAATTTAGAGGAGATAGTCCAGAGCATCACCGGGAATTCGGCTACACTCTTTGGTTACACTTAGTGTGTTGCAATTAGTTTTTAAATTCCGCATCATTTGTTATTAGATTAGCCATACACCTATTCAACCCCTCTAGGTGTATTTTCAAATTGTTCTATCAGTTCTGCGACAAGTACCAGATTCAGAATGTGACTTCGACTGCTTACAACCCTGCCGCCAACGAGTAGTAGAGGCGTTCAATAAGACAATCATCAAACTCTTCAAAAAATTCGTCTTTATAAGAAAAAGATACTAGAATGAGAAGCTCGTGAATGTCTTTGGGCCTACCAAACGAAGGTCCTAACTTCTACAGGCAACACGCATTTTTCTCTAGTCTATGGGTATGAGACAGTCATACCTCTAGAGATACAAATATTGTCACTTCGTGTTGCTCTGACAACCAAGATGACAAAAAGAGATAATGATTAATTACGTCTCCAAGAGCTGGAAGCGCTAGACGAGAAGCAACTACAAGCTCAATAGCGCATTGAGCTGTACCAAGCTCGAATCTCAAAGACCTTCAACAAATAAGTGAAGGAGAGAGTCTTTCAAAAAGGAAATTTGGTTTTACCTGTCAGGCGACTTATGGTCATGACACATAAACTAAAAGGCAAATTTCAATCCAAGTGGGAAGGACCCTTCATGGTAGAGACAGTCTACTTGAACAGAGGTACCGCCTAGCAAATCCAAATGGTAACATGCTCATGATGCCGATTAATGGCATGTTCTTAAAGAAGTACTACCCTGATCACATTAATACTATACCTCTGATCAAATAGTACTGTACATGATCATGTTAACATTAAACTTCTTATCATTGAGACAAAATTGTCTGACTATTTCTTCTCCCCCAAGAAATCTCTTTTTCGAAGCGGGATCAATTTCATCTCTGCTCTTTCTAGGACTCTGGTTGGCATCAGGCTGTTGTAATATACGATGTTAACATTGAAGAGAAGATAAAAGCAAATTTTTTGGTTTTAGCCTTGTCACTCTTCTCATTTGAAAGAGTAGGCCATATTTTAAAGTCGAACATGCTTAAACAGCGATTTTAAGCACTCTTCTTCCAAATCATTCCACTCAATCTAAAAGGATAGTGATTGTTCCATGTGTAATAATGGCATATCTTCAACCACCCTTTCGCTTATATCATTCGGCGAGTCACGATTAGGCTTCACAATGACCTCGATCGTGCCGAACTCATCAAAGAAGGTTCGTGACGCATATCAGTAGGACATTTCCACTATATCTACATTCATGTCTGAGTTCGGTGATCAGTGGCAAACCTAAGCCTTGGCTATAGAAAACTAAAATGAAGCTTCACGAGAAATCTCGACTTAATCAATAAATTCCCCGCAAAGCTCATGTTCCATGTCTCAACTTAACGACCAGCGGAGAACCAAAATCTTGATTAGATGACACTTCATCATGAAATTTGACTTACTCGACAAACTCCCCATGAAATTTACTCTTAACTCTTTAATCCCCAGCGAGATTTTAGAAGTCACCAGTGGAATGCAGAAAGATCCACTTCAGATGGCACAAATCTGAAGCCTACGGTGCACAAGGCTAGAGGAAAATATTGACTTTTAAGCCCAATATAGAGTCCTCAATAATTCATCATGCTGAGGGGAATAACATGGCTAGTCTAACTCAAACGGTAGTCAGTAAAGGCAAACCAATCTGTTAATAGCTGAGGATTTGCTAAAATCTCAAGGGACTTAATCCTATTTGATTCATTTCGAATCTGAAGTCTGCAGTGAACAAGGCTAGAGGAAATATTTGCTTCTAAGCCCAATATAGAGTCTGCGATAACTCATCATGCTGAGGGAAATAACATGGCTAGCCCAACTCAAACGGTAGTCGGTAAAGGCAAACCAAATCCGTTGATAGCTGAGGGTATGCTAAAAATTCTAAAGGACTGATCCCATTTGACTCCTCCAGAATCCTCTACCAATTCCCTCCCATGGAATGGTGAATCCATAAAGTGAATAAATCATGTTAAAGCTTTCACCTCTAACTTTCCATATGTAATGTGGTATATCCTCAGTCGCATCCTCCTATTTTTGGTCGGTCGAAGCTCAACTTCACCATTCACTCATTCAGATATTCAGATAAACTGACAAAATGAGTTTATCTGTTGACTTATCAAGCCGAACGCATTGAAGAAGGCTGGAGACGCATCTTTGCAAAACTCTTTCATTATTTCCGCATTCATTTCAAGATGTGGCAACTGATTGATCAATCGGGAGCTCAGGAAGTCCCCCAGGGATAAATGGAATCTCTCTATCAAACTCCCCTCAAAGTGTACAAATGATTATTCCCTCCAGTGGGAATTCATTTTAGTCATGTTAATGATCACCTCTGATGGCTTTTAGGAGTCATATTCTCTTATTCCTCCAACGGGATTGTTTTACTCTTTAAATAAGTTTTAGAAGCATTGTCTTTTATTCCTCAGCGGAATTCTCTAGCAACATTCTTATATTTGCAGGGAACCTTCAATTCCACCATAATCCCTTACCAATTCCCTTTCATGGAATGGTAGGACCACATAAAACTGTAATCATTTTCCCAATGAAATGAATTAAAGACCAAATCTGTCATGTTAACATTAAACCTCTGGCAGTAAAAATTCTGACGTGTTCCCAACGGATCGGAACTCCACTTGCTATTTTTCTCCATAGAATGGCAGGTCCACTCAAATTGTGTGAACCACAAAGTCAAATCCTCGTCATGTTAATATTATACCTCTGACAACTTTCTCTCAAAGCTTACAGGAATGAGTGTTTCTCAATCCCCATTGGAGTTCTCCAACAAGACAATTTCCTAAAATTCCCCTAGGAGTTGCAGTTGTCACGTTAATAACTACCTCTAATCGCCCTATAGATTCCCCACGGAGTCTTAGGGAACGCCTCTATCTTAAAAATCCTCACAGGATGTCCATCCCCGGCAAGATATCAAGTTGTCACGTTAATGATTACCTCTGATAACTTTTAGGAGTGTGATTGTCACGTTAATGCTTACCTATGATAACTCTTCTCAAATTCCCAACGGAATCTTTTTGGAGTCGTTAATGTCACGTTAATAATTGCCTCTGACAACTTTTTAAAAAATTCCCCAAGAAAGCTTAAGGAATGCTAACTTCCTTCATAAATCCTCATGGGTTCTTTACTCCCCAGCGAGGCTCGCAATTGTCACGTTATGATTACCTCTGACAATTTCCCTATCATATCCCCAAGGAACACCAAAATCCTCGTGGGATTCTACTCGACATAGTCCCAAGTGGACTTCTTTTGCAACCTGATAAGGGCTAATTCTCAAATCCCATTTATGTTAATACTTACCTCTGAACAGAAAGCCGTCATATCTGTAAAGATCATTGAACAGCCAAGTCTATAACTTAATTCTTCATTCCATCTAAAGAGTAAGAATTCTTGCCATAAGTCGATCACGTCCAGTTTATCACCTCTGAATTGACGAATTCCTGGATCATCTTCCAGTCCAATGCGGACTTTCTTTTATCGTTATGTCAGTATATCACCTCTGAACGATAAAATTCTGAACTTGGTAACTTCTAAATTGGTTATGTCTAGTTTATCACCTCTGAACTGACAGATAATCAAGTCACATCCTCTTACTGACATGTCCAGTATATCACCTCTGAACGGTAGGGCTCTGAATTCGGTAACTCTTAATCGGTTATGTCCAGATTTTACCTTCTAGTCTTTTATGGACTTCTTTTACTGTCAAGTTAGTTAATCACCTCTGAATAACAAATACTCTGAGTTTGGTGGTTTCTCAATCGGCTATGTTTAGTATGTCACCTCTGAACCGACAAATAACCAAATCTCATCCCCAGTCCAGTGTGGACTTGTTATGTCCAGTTTGTCACCTCTGAAAAACAAATATATTCCTAATCGGTTATGTCCAATTCTTTACCTCTAAATCAACGAATACCCAACATCATCCTTTTTTGTCATTATGATCAGTTTGTCACCTCTGAACGACAAAATTTTCTATCTAGTTATTTGTAATCAATTATATCCAGTTTGTCACCTCTGAACTGATGGATATCCAGATTTAACTTTCGAGTCTAAAGACTATTCCTTCGTTTGTTATGTCCAGTTCATCACCTCTGAATAGCGAACTCCCTTTCTAGTGATTTCTAACCTATTACATCCAGTCAATCACCTCTGAACAGACGGATTCCTAGACCTACCATCTTTTATCCCCAGTGGATTCTCATTCCTAAACTAACTTTATCATGTTCGTAACCTCTGAATAATATTAGTCTTGGTTTCAATTCCCTCGAGAATTTTACTTGTTGAAATTTCACCCTTTCAATTCTTTCCAAAGAACTTGCATGTTAAGTTTTTCTCATATAGAGAACTTATATTACTTGTAGAAGAAAAAGAGAAGACACACAACAAGTCATCGATAAAAACTTTTATTGATTGATAGAAGAGAACATTGAGAAAGAGCAAATGAGTCAATTAAATTTATTTTCATTAATTCAAAGGAAGATATACATTGACTGTTATTACATAAAAGTTTGTCACTCATGTGATCTAAGCTCTGACTCAAGAATAAACTTCCTCTGGCTCTGACAACGGCTTGAAACTTCAGCTTCTTCTGGTTGAGAGCAGTTATCTGGACTTTGTAAAGATTGAACCCCTGATGTTGGTCTTTTCCAGCTCATGCAGAGAAGAGTGACAAAACGAAAAACGAAAAAGACCATATATCTGCAGAAGGTATTGAGTGATGATAAGAAGATTGTCATAGGATCTGTCTTTATCATTACTTCAATTGTGGTCTTCCCAGATATGTCCGAGCCCAACAACAATAGGTTGCAACATGGTGTTTCTGAGAGAGTGCACCCATCTTTAGCTCTGAACATGATGATGGGCTTCTAATAAATTATCTTGTCATTATCTCCAAGCATGGTAATGACCAAAAATGCCTCTTGATGTGAGTTCACCCTTGTGAAGATTAGTGCAATGCGCTTCAATGTGTTCTCGTTACTGAAAAGCGAAGCCTGGTCTTGAAAATAGGAGTAGACACCCGTCCATCCCCCTTACTGATCCAGATAGACTGTTGGATGGGCCAGAAGCGTAACACACTGCAAGACAAAGAAGAATAAACATATTAGCCTCTAAAAAAAGGGAAAGAAAAAGTGCTAAGTCATAAATTCGCTCTCCGAGCAAAGCTAATCTAGATTCAGCTTCAGTCTTCGAGCGAAGCTAACTTCGCCTTGAGGTGAAGCTTTGCACTACACCGAGGCAAAGTGCAAGAAAAAACCTTAAGAGCTAACTTCACTTGGAAGCTCAAGAGGCACTTGTGCCTAGAGGAATTCAAAGGACTCAAAAGTCCTCGATTCAGCTTCGCATTCTGCCAACGAAAAGCCCCTAGGGTTAGATTCGCATGGAAGCTTGAGGAAGAAACCTTTCAGTTTCTGATTTTGATCTATGAAATTAAAGGGAAACTAAAACCCCTAAATTTTGATATAATCAAATTAAAAGAGTTCAACTTTCTAAAAAATCAATGGTTCCTAGGGAATCTTGATAGGTTCTTCATGAAATAGCTGAAACTGACTTTGAAAGAGATTCGCAGATCTCTGAAAAATGGAAAAAACCCTACCAGCAACCGATCGTTTGATCGGGGAAGGCGACGTCGCCATAGCAAAGACGGTGATTTTTTTCCTGGGCGCCACTTGGGTGCCATTGATTTGCGAAGAACTCAAAGGAAGAAAATTAAATACTTAGAAGAGAAAACAATTTCTCTAGAAATAAACAGCCTGGGTATCAGAACAGAAATTCTTAGAAAAAAATCAAAAAAGAGAGAGAATTCAAAAAATTCATTGTTCATCGTGCATTGTTCACGGCTTACTGTTCACGCGGCACTGTTCACTGTAGAGCGCAGCTGAAGTCCAGAGTCCATTTCAAGCCCATTCAGAGTCTGATTCGAGTTCTGTCTGAAGCGTTAGATGTCTGACTGAGTCTCGAAGCCACTGGAAAGATTTCATAGCAGTTGAATTGCAGATTTGACCTCCACAAGTTCGTATTTGGTGCTGGTACTTATCCTGCATCAGAAGATGCATTTCTAGCCTGATTTGAGTCCAGTTTGAACCGTTGAGATTCTTAGATAACTTTTAATCTTTATGAACTGAATTTTCTCCATGAGAGGCAGACTACAATGATCTCAATATTGAGCAAGAGCCCGAGGTCGAGCCACTAGATGAGATCTGAAAACTAGTACCAAGTCAGACTGCGAAGATTGATGCAGATACAGAGCCAGACGTTGCTGATAAGCCACAGGCTGTTGATGAGCCTGATCCATAATCAGAAGTGAAAGGTCCTCTTATTGGGACTCATGTAGATCTTCCAGCAGAGCGTATCATGAAACTATCTTCGTCAACCATAAGATTCTCTCATTCCTGAGATCGCCTGATGTATATGATCATTTGCATATCTTTCTAAAGGCGACAAGATCAGTCTATTCATGGTGCAAAGTGTAGTCCGTTCAGTGTTCATCACGGATGATTCACCTTTGTCTGCTACCGGTGATTGGCTTGACCAACCATCCTTCACAGCCAGTTTACCACGGAAGGCAGTTCCACTTCCACCACTTTGGTTCGGCCATGATGCATCAGTGTTGATTCCCAGACCACCACCTTGACCTGATTGAGGATTCGTGTGTGGTTCAACCCGATTGTACTTGCATTTCTAATTACCACTGCATTCACCGGAGATGAATGCTTTCAAACCAGGAAGAATGTTAGAAAATCGAACAGCTAGTATTTATTTAGATTCTCAATTTAGATTTGAAGAAAATATGATTTGATTAGTTTTGGGATTTATTTAAATCTAGATTTGGTGAGATTTGATGTTATCAATAATTGTACGTATAGTGCACGTGTTGTAAGTTATATATACCCTTATAGTGATCTTTCAAAAATTATTGAATGATTTGATAAAAAATGAAGCTATTTGGTTTTAGTATTGATTTTGATCTCATAAATTGAATCATAGGCGGTGAACCCAAGATCCGGGTTGCGATCTGCGATTATATCTTTCCTTTCTTCTTTTGTTCTTCCCCAATTTCACAAAAACCCCACCACAAAAAACCCTAAATCTCCCTCTGCCCCACATCAAAAAGTCATAAGAAAATCCAACAACTTGTTAATGGAAACTATTAGTTTGCCGCCATGAGTAAATGTTGGGAACCTTTTTATTGCTTAGCATAGTACTTGGAATGTACAAAATTGCAATGAACAATGTGGACTCTCTAGTATGATAAATTGATAACTAACCAATAACCATGGTAAACATACATATTTGTAGACAATACTTTGATGGGCCCAAATCGTTTCTGGAACATTATGTCTGAACTACAAAAAAGTAGACCTAGGTTCAAGTCTGGTGATTGGATGTACTTGCACATACATAAAGATTCAAAAATCATACCAAAGCATCTACTATGCTCTTTTCAGCATACTTACAGAAACATGAAACATCAATTCGCATATTAGAATCACAATTTATAAACTGCAGCCTGCAGGCATGATTTATTACAATAAAATATAAATTCATTCATATCTTAAACCAGTCTCTCAATGTACAATATAGTAATAGAACCTTATCTAGAAAACATTAATATTGCAGCTGATGTCTAAACTAAACCTGGCACTATAAATTTATCCAAAGAAAACATTACAACTTAATAGAACTAGGGTATAATATAAAGTAGCCACTTAATTACTGAGGTCTAATCAAATTCTTTTAGCTCCTTGTGCAGCAGAATTACCTTAGGTGCCAAGGTAGCTTTAGAGTTATCCTGTGGCTGAGCTTTCAGCCTCGCAGACCCATCAAGAATGGATGGAAGTTCACGAATAAGAAGCTCAGATCCTGATGAACAAATAAGAGTATCCATCAAATATGTCCAGGAGTTTTAATAATATGTCAAATTAATAAACATCCCAAGGGCAAAAAATGAAAAAAATCTTTATTTCAAGCATTTAACTTCGTCGAGAAGTAAAGCTTGCAAAGGAATAAGGATACAGTTATGAGATACAAGATTGTCCATGCATGAGATACAAAGATGAGAATCTTCGTCAAGTAGCAGCAAGCTTAAGTTCTGCAAGGATGATTTCATCTTTAAATTTAAAAGAAATTCAAAAAATAATGTAATGCATCTTAGTTTTTAAAATAGAGGAGATTCTAGCCACTATTTGAAAAGACCTCCTCAAGTAACTCAAGCTGAATCAGACCTGCAACAAGCATGGTTTGAAGACTCGGCCGAATTGTATCAGTCCCGGCACCCGCCGAGACGAGTTCGATACCCGAATCACATGTTTGGGCGATATCAACCCGACTAGGGGCTGACTCGGCCGAGTCCCAAGATGACTCGGGCCGAGTCGTCACCGAGTCGGGCCGACTGTTCTCTCCCTGCTCGAGACCGGTTAAAAAAACAGAGAGAGACCTACCGCCATCATTATGAGTCGTCGCCTTCGCCGTGAGCTACCGCCTTTGTCATGAGAAGGAGAGGGTGAGGGAGATCGGGTCAAGGGAGAGAGAGGGAGAGCGACAGAGGAGAGAGGGGGGGAGAGATCACGTGACGGAGAGAGCCAGAGAGGGAGAGAGCGACAGAGGAGAGAGACGGGGGAGAGAGATCAAGAGAGATTGGGTGAGGGAGAGAAAGCCAAAGAGAGGGAGAGCGAGAGAAGATAGAAAGGGAGAGATTGAGAGAGATCGGGTGAGGGGGAGAGCCAGAGAGAGGGAGAGAGCCAGAGAGAGGAGAGGGAGAGAGAGAGAGACATTATCTTTTCTTTCTTATTTTGGGTTTTTTCTCATATTTACCCCTCAAATCTCATATTTCTAAATTTACCCTATAAATCACCATATTTCCCCAATTACCCACTCAAAACAATTTTGTTTTGGACATGTAATACGTGAATTTTGATGTCTACCTTTTTTTATTATTTATCGTGATTTTTTCAGAATTTTTTAAGTTCTCATGTAGTGTTTTGCATGTATCATCCGAGGCCGATCCGTCTCAATGCCCGCCGAGTCGGCGGCCGAGACCGCGAATTTGAACCATGGCAACAAGAGAAGCCACATCCAGAAAAAGAAGTACATGCTTCACAACCTAAAGCGTCTAAAAGTGCATGCCTAGCACCCATGTACATCTCAACCTCTCATCATGTACATCGAACTGGTAGATGGGATTAACATGGGGGGGCGCACCTTCAAGTTATGGTTTCTTACCATCCCCATGAATCATTCATCTGGCTTCATAGTATGCTAACCTCTAGCTATATAGCAAGGTTTAAAAATCTCAATATCGATATCGGCCAATAACCTTTAGTATCGATATTGTCAATATTAGCTGGCAATATCGGCCATATCGGTCATTGGCAATACCAACATCAATATCTACTATTAGGTTAATATGATGTCGAGTATATCAAAATCCAATATGATATTGTCAAAATATATAAGAAGAATCCATGATTTTGAGTGTAGACCGAAGTCATTTAGTATCAGTTTTAGAGGAAACACATCTGAAGATAGGTCAAACCATTTCTTTAACTAATGCATGCAGATAGATAATTTCATATCAGTTTTCATTTTTTTTAGACAATATATGCAGATATCGTTTAAAAAAAATAAAAGCTAAACCATATTAACTAATTGTAACAGCACCTTTTATATGTCTTTCTTTTACTTTTTTGCATTGCCCTTGTAACTTTACTTCATTTGAAATCATTCTACTCCTGTGGTTTGGCTCATTTACTTCCCTCTCAGGTGATGGTGATAGTGAAAGACTGAGATTAATGTTTGAAAAGTGGGTCTGAGGATAGTACGATGAGTTGCGCATGGTCAAATTATTTTTGTTCCAACTGCCATCACTGATCTGGTTCTATTTGGCTCTTTACTTCCCCTCTCAGGTGATAGCAGTAGTGACATCAAGGTTTAAGATTTAGTTAGAAAATTCTGAGGTTTCTAATGGTTTTTAATATAGTTAAAGAATTTGTGTTCAACAAGGTTTGTGCCAATCAAAGGTTTAGTATGATTTGTTAACTTAGAACAATCCAACTTGAAGAAGAATGCAAAAGACCTGAGCAAGGAACCATACAGCCACAGTAGGCACGGTCAAATGGGCTTTTGGTGTCACACACATGCTAAGTTATTGGTACAAGGCTTACAACCCATGATGCACAAGTATAGGCCAAGGCCCCACTGTAGGAATGAGGAGAGAGGACACAAAAGATAAGGATTATGTCAATGTAAATGGTACATTATATACAAATTATTAATAATTCATATTATTCTTGTTTGATAAAATTTAATATGTCCATACTGTAATTAATAGAAATAGTTGATCTGAAACATCTAGAAGAATGAAATTGAAAAACCGAGTTTTAAACCTTAGTTGCATTCTTTTTTAGTGTGTATTACTTGTGTTCTCATATCCATCTCAATCCTCTAGCGCTCATCTTTTAATATCTCTTTTAGTATCTGTATCCTCCCCTTTTTACATTTTATCCAACTATGAACCTTTTCCCATGATTATGTTAATCACCTAGCACTAGTCTACATCCAACACTTTTTTCCTATCATTTGCTAACTGTTATCTGTATATTACCATTTCATTAAGAATTCCATATTTTTGAACCAGAAAAATATCCATATAAAACTGTGAAGCCCACAATTTAAAAGTGTGAACCCCTAGAGTCAATGCTTGTACTTCGAAGCCCAACCTAACTAATAAACAAATACAATTAACTTTGTGGAACCTATGAATAGAAGTTTAACATGCTATTTAGTTCAAGCCACATCGAATGTGTATGATCATACTTCAAACAGAACCATAGTTATCAAACCCTGTATGTATGGGTCGGACACCCATTTCAAGATAAATGCGTACTCGACATGGACAAGGAATTGCGTCATAGAAATGGTGATGCAGACATCCAGCCCAGGCGAGCGCACCGGATAAGACGAAGACACGCTGCATCAGTATGGCTCGATTAATCCGAATTCTTATGGTTTTTGACTTAATTGTATTTTTGAGTTTATTGTAGTTTTATAAGTTTTAGTGTTTTCTTTTATTTGAACGTTTAGTCCCATATCAGAACTGGGAGAACTTGACTTTTGTAAAGCCTATTGTAGTGGTCAATTTCTGACTGATACTAGGATCAAGACACGTGTCCCCTACCGTCAGAACCTCCAAAAGACACCAACAATAACAGTCATCTAAGCATCTCCTCGCAGAGCATTATTCGATTATTCCCGAGACCGTTCCTCCCCCGAGGAATCCATTGTCCCAAGGACTCTTCCTTCCGAGAACATCGTCGACCGAGATCAGTTCTTCCGTCCTGGGTAGTGCAGCCGCTGCAACTAACTCCATCAATTTTCGCCTACATTTATGGAGTCCGTTACGCCGCCAAATCATCTCACGTTTCACACGTTACAGCGACCCCTACTCCAGCGCAAACTGTTACAAAAAGTGACAGTAATCGCGCAATCAAGGCAAAATCCCAGCCGTTATGAGAGAATCGCAACGTGTATATTATGCGGTTATTAAAACCCGCCTAACCCGCCCTGTCAATGAAAGTTCCACTGATATTTATACGCTAAGAGATGGACAAGAAAGATGACAGGTGACAACCAAGAGAAAAGAGAAGAAAAGAAAGAAATTCACAATCAGACTTCACATTGAGTACAAGAAAATAGTCATCTCAAGCCAAAATTTCATTGTATTATGTGATCACTATAATCCTTTACAAATAGTGAATTCTCTCTTCTCTCCCTATAGTTTTTCCCAAATTGAGTTTTCACGTAAAAAAGTGTGTCTTTGCGTTATCTTTTTGGTCTCTCTTAGATCCAGGTTATAAATTGAAGTGTAGATAAATTTCTTCTGAGAATTTATCCCTACACCTATAAATAGGCTTAGGTATTAGTTGATAAGATTAATAAAGAATATTGAATAGAATATTAGATAACTTACAGCTAGGGATGGGAAAATTGATAGAGGAGATGATGTCGGTATCTTGGGTGGGCCTAGGATACAGGTTGCTCAGCCGAAAGACGATTCCACTGCAGCGTTTCAGGGGATGACTGGCATCCTGTATTGTTCATATTGTTAGTATTATTGACTACCTAGCGTAGGACCTGATTCAAGGTGATTGGGTCGTAGTTACTGGTATGAACGGAACCCACTTAAAATACAGATTCTCATCTCCAATCTGTTTCAAATAATAAGACATTTAATAATAGACATACGTAGAAACCCTGAAAATATGACTCTACCCTGGATTGGTTATACGTGATTATGTAGTGTATATCATTATGCTTTAATATGACTTTAATATACTGATTATTAGTGTATTAAGGTATACTTAACTATGCATGTTATTACTATTTTTGCATGTTTCTTTTATGTCCCTTTAATTTACCACACTAGGTTGCTTATTGACGACCCTAAGATTGTTTGCTCAGATTCAGATCCGGAGACTCCACAAGACCAAGAGTACTTCAAGCACGTTGTAAATCTCTAGTAAACAGTTATCAGTTTTATCCTGTGATGACTTGTTATTGCTTTATTTTTATTTCTATTATGTTTGTAGTAAGTGAAACCTTTGATGACATTATTGTACTTGATTTTTTTAAAGCTAGAATTATTGTAAACCTTATTATTTGATTTAATGTACTAAGGCTTAACGTATTTGTTTTTAAAATATGTCGCCGGCTCTCGTCACGTACCTTATTATGCGTATTTTGGTTGCAGGGTGTGACAAGATTTTCTTGGTATCAGAACAAGGTTTTAGGGTGTATAACTATATTAATAGCCAGGCTCTTATCGACAGTACTAAAATTCGATACTCCAACTACAAGTACAAGAATTTTGTTATTATATTTTAAAATTTATTTATATAATTTCTAAAATCTTATTTTGATTTTCAAAGTTATGGCTCAATGACCTTCCTCTTCCGTGTTGTTGCTCGTGACGAGGCTACTGATTTGATGGGAGTGCTTTGTGGCATAACCTGACCTGAACTCTGAACTAGTTAATTGGGATTAAAACACTTGAAAACTCAAATTTGAATCTCCTTGTAAAATCTTAACCATTTCGAATGAAATTTAACTTAATGTAAATTTATTTAACTTAATGTAAATTTCTCAGGATCCAAGAATTCGGTTATTGGATTCGTGTCAAGCTCAGGTGAGTGTCTTTTACACACTCCAACTGGTTAATGTAAATTATTGAGTGTTATTTTATTTGATTAAATATTTATTATTTGGAATAATTATTAAAACTCTCTCATATAATATATATAGGAAATTATGGATTTCTATGAATGAATTTCTAATATTATATTTTTGTCTTGTAATGTTTAGTTACATCTCCTGAACTACTTATTATATTGTGCATGTTACTAAGGATAGACCGTGTCAACTAAAATACTAGGAAAATATTGCCTTATAGTGATATTCTCGTATTGTCGTATTGCCATACTGTTTACACTGTTATTGTTATTGTTATCATATTATTCCAGTAATTTAGATGATGTGGAATATTAGACAACTTACACCTGAATATGGGGAAATTGATAGAGAAGGCAATGTCGGTATTTTGGGTGAACGTAGGATACAGGTTGCTCAGCCGAAAGACAGTTCTATTGTAGTGTTCCGGGGATGACTGACATCCCATATTGTTCATATTGTTATTGTTATTGACTACCTAGCGGTAGGACATAGTTCAGCGCCCGGTGATTGGGTCGTGGTTCCGGGTATGTACGGAACCCACCTAAAACACAGATTCTCATCTCTAGCTATCAGTTTCAAATAATAAGACATTTAATAATAGACAAATATAGAAATCCTGAAAATATGACTCTACCCTGGATTGGTTATATTACTACATGATTATGTAGTGTATATCATTGTGCTTTAATATGACTTTAATGTACTGATTATTAGTGTATTAAGTTATACTTAAATGTGCATGTTATTACTATTTTTGCATGTTTCTTTTACGTCCCTTCATTTTACCGCTTATTAGGTCGTAAACGACCCTGAGATTGCTTACTCAGGTTCAGATCTGGAGACTCCACAGGACCAGGAGTATTAAGTTATACTTAAATGTGCATGTTATTACTATTTTTGCATGTTTCTTTTACGTCCCTTCATTTTACCGCTTATTAGGTCGTAAACGAAGATTGTTTACTCAGGTTCAGATCTGGAGGCTCCACAGGATCAGGAGTACTTCGAGTACATTACAGATCTACAGTAGGCAGTTACCAATTTCATCCATGAGGACTTGTTATTATTTATTTTTTATTTTTATGTTTGTAATAAGTGAAATCTTTGATAACATTATTGTACTTGACTTTTTTTAAGCTGGAATAATTGGAGACCTTATTATTGATTTAATGTACTGAGACTTAACGTATTTGATTTGAAAATATGTCATTAACTCTCGTCACATACCCTATTATGTGTATTTTGGTTGCGAGGCGTGACAAAATGCTTCGTCTTAGTCGTCGTTGAAGTCATCATCTAAGTCTTCATCAATATCGACGTCTATGCATAAGTGATATGTAAACTAATCAGAATCAAATTCAATTTCGGGTTGGTTGTCACATATTGGTGGTGGTTTGTTTTGAGACTCATTTGGGACATCACTAAATCTGTTATCAATGAAGTGGTACCAGAGGAATAGTGCTATCTGACTCAGGAGCTGTAGTGGGAACTCCGTTAATAATGATAATCTTAAAGAGATTGGTGTATTTGTCAACTATATGTCCATAACATTGACACATATCGCATTTAACACAGAGAAACTTCTTTTTGGTATCTTTGTTTCTTTTATGTATTTTGATATTATTGTCCTTAACATCAATCTTGAGTGGAGGTGATAGGGTATTAGACTTATGAGGTTGCACAGAAAGTTTTTGTTCTTGATTAAGGACCTGGACCAGAGCACCAAGTTTAGCTCTTAGATCATCAAGTGTCACTGTCGGTTAGGCTATTATGTCATCAAGAGTCATTGTCGACTGGGAATCCATCCGGGTAATAGAAAATTTGCTAGACTCTTCTAACAGATATGGGTGACTACTACAGATTGACATGAAATGTATGAGTCCTAATATGAATGCAAATCTAAACTAATTTTTGTTTTATTTTGTTATTATTTTTTAAATTCTCAGATTAATCAAACCTTAATTATACCAGTCCAATAAGCCAGATCGGTATAATTCAGGTGGGAGATTTTTCGCTCTTAACGTTCCTTAATTAAAAAAATCACATTGAGTACCCTTTCTTAGTTAAACATCAATCGTACTGAATTTCAGGAAAAAATTTACCCTTCAATGATTCCTAAATTACACTAATTTTTTGGTTTTAAATAAAATTTAGCTAGATGCAAGAAAGCGAATAAACGTGATTAATATGCAAATCCTACCTAACTGTGCTTAGATACAAAACTGATGTGAACGTGTACGGGGCGGAAGCAATAGATAATATAACTCAATAAAATATTTCACCAACAATGAATCGTTGGTAAAAAAACTTAAAACAGTTAATTAACTATATTTTTTTAACCTGCATATGCTCATCAATTTCAAATATTAAAGTATTAATTCAATGCTAATGTTATGCTGGTGCAGTTCAATATTAATAAAGAAAGTTATGGACTACTGGGCAAACAGAATCTCACTCTCACAATTTTATAGTAGACAAGGATCAATATTGATAAGAAATTGGAGATATAAAATACCAGACTTGTAATATAAGTAGCTCTGGATTGGATTTGTATCACTAATATCTTCTAAATTGTTATGAATATGTAGTTCTTTTCCTTACAAATCCAAAGCATTAAAAACCGTGTGATTTAAACTCCGGATGAGAGAGATACGATCCGAACAAGGGAGATCGTTGCGGCAAAATTCTGCTCGCGCAAATAGGTGATCTGCTGGTTGTTTATAGTGCAGGAGGCTATTTTCTGGGCTTCAACGGTGAGAGGAGATGCGTGAGAGGATTGGAGGCGGTTGTGACGAAGCTTTTAAAGTTTGTCGACGAAGGCGCTGAGTTGAGAGAAGAAAGAAATTTAACGTGGAGATAAGGCGAAAGGAATTGAGAGATAGATAAATCAATTATGATATCTCACCAATAATTGAGCCTAATAGGGCATATCACTACTAATAGAGAAGAGGATTGAAAATACGTATTAAACTCAATTAAGAGTAAAAGCTTTCATTGATTATTGTATATTGAAAAGTGAAAATATAGGGCCTTTATATAGGCTACAAAGTATACTCCTACATCTATTTGGATTACATAATCAAACTCCTAAAAGAAATCAAAAGTCTAAAAGAAAGAAAAATAATGAAAAAAAACCAGAATTACTAAAAATTAAAAAAAAAGAAATAGAAGCTAGTAATCTTAATACTATTAGAACTACTGGATTCATGTTGAGTTGGTGTCATATCCAACAATGATAGATTTACCAAGTTTTTGTTTCGTTGTTTACGTTAATACGTTACCTAAACACAGAATACCA